>JAPMOR010030028.1:239325-261508 GCA_026543865.1 Argiope aurantia
TTCATAATTTAAAGCAAAAAATTTCATTGTGGCAAAGAATTTGGACTCAATTTCCTTGTTTCATTAAATATTTAATTTTTAATTTTCTTACACAATTGAAAGTCATTGTGAATCCATTCATTGCCAAAGGCAGCTTATAATTAACATTAGAAAATACAGAATTAGAATTTTTTAACTCATTGTTTCATAAAAATAGATATATGCGAAAATATGTATTTTGAAGTGACTTCTCTGTTGTAATATTGTATCCAGCCGTCTTACCAAACAGAACTTAATTTGCAGTTTTCCCCTTACGAAAGCTTAACATTTTATCGTATCTATATCAATTTTTTACTGTCCTTTATTTTTAATTGAGCTATATGTGTATGTGAAGCTGATTATCATATTAGACTTATTCAGGAGATAATTGCAAAAATTTACTGTGAAGTGAATTGTATGAATGAGTGATGATAATCGACTTAATTTCCCCCTCAAAAAATTAGCATCTACGATACAATATCAAATGATTATTAGCAAAAATATTAATTTTTCCGTATTTCAATCCAAGAAATATAAAACTATAAAGTTTCTTGGAATAAAATGCGTTAAAATACTCCGTTAGATCAACTTTGAATAATACTAGAACTCAATCTTTCCCCGAATGTTGGTTTAGCTTGCATTGATAATTTTATGATGTCCAAAAGTTTTTTTATTATATTCATTATGTTTCAATGAAATGCAAATAATAATTTATTTTCGAACTTCTAAGATGACACCGGTCAAGAAATCTGTCCAAAAAAGGCACTAATTACAAAGCCTAATTCTATTTGTAAATTTAGATTCTCAGGTAATCAGAAATGAAATGTGGTGTGATTTAAATTTCTTGTTTTTATTCTTTTCTTATATGAAAAATAAAATAAAGGAACTACCTCGAAATTCCATTTAAAATTCTAAAAGCAGTACCATACTTCACATTTCGAATTCTTATTGTAAAATATTAGAAACTCTTCCATTAAAGAAAAAGAAAACGATTGGGATAAAATAAAATAATTGTGTTTTTGGAAGGAAAGAGAATCTTGTTATTTACAAAGTTTGTTTGCGGAAGATCGCTTCTGTGATGTAATGCAATTTATAGATATTTGAAAGAATAAAAAAAAAGAAAGAAAGAATTCATCTCGAATAAAATAGACACGAATCAAAGATAATCTAAGAAGAACGAGCTTAGAATCCAATATTTGAAGTGATAAAAGTAATCAAATAAGAGATCTACAGAAACAAATGGGATTATAAAAAAATCTTGTTCCAATATTTCCTTTGTTCATATCGGAGAAGATTGGTAGAGACATGTTTAAGAAAAATATAAAGTATATTTTTAAAGATGCTATTGAGTAAGTTACAAAGTACCAGATTTTCATAAATTTTAGTTCTTAATATGAAAACATAAGACGTGACACACTGAGAAATAACACTGATTAAAATACATTATCACAAATACATAGGATTTTCTCTCCGATTCTTGTTTCGCATTAGATTTATGTCAAAAATACATGGAGGATAAACAAAATTAACAAAATATTCAGGAATTCCAATTATAACATACATTGTACCCAAAAAACTTTTCTACTTCACATGAATTTGAAAACGGCGACAACTATTGTCACATACTTGGCGTCTAGATACACAGGTTACAGCATCACCTATTGGTAAACTACGGTGTCAGTGCTCCTATTTTAAAAATAGTATTAGATACAGTAAAAAAGTCAATTGAAAAATTGTAGAGTGTTATTAATTCTAAGAACAATGTGTAAAACATGGATTTGTTTGGTAGCGATTTCCACACTTGTGCAGAAAAAATGAATGACAACAGAAGAAAATATCAAATTATTAGTCAATATGTGTAGACCCGATGATTTTTAAGTGGGAATATTCCAAAAGTAGGTATGCGGCTAACACTTTAGAACCTTAAAGATGCACTACTGATGATTATGCAGCGTAAGAAGATATGTAGCTAGAAATCCCCCAAAAGATTTCTAATATTCATTGTAGCTGACGGAGAACATTTCAACATCGAAAACAATACGAGTATATTCGCTGATAACTAGCTTTATTGTTTTATTTCTCATTTTTTCTGGCGTAAGGGTTTTTAAACCGATACCAAACAAATGCGCGTTTTACATGTATTTTCTTAAAAAATTATTGCGCTTAAGGTGTATTATGATACTAAATCGAAGACGCTTTAAAATTTTTAATTATCTTTTTCACTTATCTTGTGCTGCTTTTAAGATAGGAACGCTAACTTCTTTGGATACAGCCAGGTAGAGCTATAGCTAATATCACTCTGTACTGCATGGTCACAATATTTAGATAACTAGCATGTGGGAATAATTCATACTCTGTGGAACCAAACTGTTCTTAATGTGGGACATCCTGCATGCTTTTTCCTCAATGCATTTCATATTCTTATTATTTTGTCATCATATAAATGACGTGCCATTATTTTATTTCAATACTGAGAATGATATAAAAGTTAAAACAGGGTTTGAAAATGTGGGTGTTTCTCAAGTCTCATTCTTGGGAAAATACTTCATATTCTGTGTAAATAGTTAATCATAATGCGAGAACATTTAGGTAGAACAACGTCTTATGGACGGCGATAACTTCTATGTACAAGTGCATAATATAAAATTTTTAAATGTTTATTTGTGCGACTGACTTTTTGACTTTTACGGTTCAACATGAATATAATAAGCAGTGATTAAAGTCAAGATACTAAATCACCTATAATTACTGAAACTGGAGAGAGAACTATTTCATCTGTTACTACCAGTGTCAAAAATTATGAAATATGTCAGTAATTAAAACAACTTTAAAATCAGCTAATTTTTATTAACCCTGTGTAATGTGTTCTGAACTTCCACAGTTATTGAAATTAACTTCCTTTACAAATCAGGAAAGGTTCCGTTTTTTTTATAAAAGACTCTCTTGCACTTGATTGTTCATAAAAGGGATTTATATTTGGGAATTATCAATATAAACTTAAAAAATATTTCGTACTGATAATCATTCTTGCTAATCTTTTCAATCAAATTTAATTTAATTTTAGCGTAAAATGGAGCTAACGTTTAATGGTTCTTCCAGAAGGACATTCAACAAATATACTGCTGTTTTGTTATCGTTCATGATTTTTGTGCTAAAATTATTTTTATAAGGTAAAAATATTTTTGATTGTTTTGTTTGAAGAAACCTTTGAACAAGAACTTTACCAAATATTTCCTAAAAGATAACTGCTTTATAATTACCTATTATACGATAGATAGGAAATATTCTAAAAATCTTATAAAATTTAAATTTCAAGACAATCTATAAACTTTAACTGAAAAGCAAAATTTGAAGATAAAAATAGCTAATGAAAATAAAAGTGCATTCGATTAATCATACGAAAAATACGCATCAATAATTATTTATTTTGGTATTCGATTAGAATGTGTTAAAAAATAAAGTTGTATGATGCTTGTTATGTCAGATTGATTATTATTATAATCTAATAGATCAATGATTTTGAATGAATAGCAAATATTTTTAATCAAAATTTTAAATCAGCAATATGAATTACAATAAAATAGTCATTACTAATAAGCAAAAGTTACTGCATGCAGACATTTTGCCCGAGAATGGATTTAATTAAGGAATTATAGGATTGTATAAATAATTATAAATATAAATAATTATAAATATCGCATTTCAAAAGATAAAACAGATTTGATGCCCGTTATGTGAGAGTAGATAATATTATGTTCTAATAAATCAATCGAAATTTTATAATATATATATATATATATATATATATTTATATATATATTTTAATTTAGCAATATATATTTTTTTTTTTTTTTTTTTTAATACAGTCTAGGAATTATAGGATTGTATAAATAATTATAAATATTAGTTAAAAATAGATAATTTCACCTTTCAACTTAATAGATAATTTCACCAAAAATAACATTTATTGTTTAAACCTATTTTTTTGAATCATATTTTAGAACTAATATTTTTCCTCTATAATCACTGTTGCCACTTTCTATTTTATCAATTTGCCCGCTTTTTATTTACAATACATTCATTGTTATTGTTATCATACCCAATAGTTCTTAACCCACAACTTCTAAACCTCACAAACGCGCGGAAAATATCGCATCTTAAAAGATAAATCAGATTTGATGCCCGTTATGTGAGAGTAGATAATATTATGTTCTTATAAATCAATCGAAATTTTATAATTTATGCACTTTTGAAAAGCAGAATATGTTAAATCCATTCTCGAGCAAAATGTCTTAGTCAAAATGTCATGCAGTAACTTTTGCTTATTAGTAATGAAACAAAATTTACTCCTTCTTCCCAATATAACTGAACACAAAGTTACATAGTTTCAAATTACAGAGTGTATTTAATAACCATTTTCAGCTTCACGAGTAATCCGACAAAAACACGGCAAACAGACTACCATACCCGCTCCATAATTTGATGGATGGTCACCAATATTGTCCACAGAATCCACATGAAACTCTTCCATCAATAATTCACCAGACGATGGCGTGACAAAACGGAATCTACGATGAGATGCCGAGGCAAAGATTTTCAGAACCGATTATACCAGGGCTGTAAGTGATCAATCATATTGCCTCTGAGGACTCATAATGACTGATATTAGATAGTTTATGCCGCAGAGTCATCATTATCTGATAGAAGAGAGTTTTCTAAATATCTCAGGGATTAGGCCACGTGGCGTTGGCAGTTTATCCGATAATCAGAAATCGATAATGTTTGCTAAAGGAAACTGATCGTTAGAATGCTTTGTTCTCTGGAGGAAATGGTGGCTATTAATTTTGAAATGGTCCAATAATTTTCCGCGTTGGACATTGTGAGGAGTTCGTGAGAGAATTCTATAGTTGTCATTCTATTAGAGGAGGGGTGTCCAACCGTAATAGCATTTACAAAGGCGAAGATTCACTATATGTGATAAAACGATTTGTCTGACTATTTTAAACTTTTATTGATAAGTGTTTTCAAGTTTTTGTGATATTTTTTACAAGAGTTTTGAAGAGATGACTTACTACAAAAGATCTGAAATTAATATGCTACCGATATATATTATTGACTGTTGTTATCATTTCTCTGAAATGATGGGAAAATAATGTATACTCAATAAAATGATTTTATCTCAAGAATTTCATAAATAATAGAGTGAAAGAATATAGGAAAGCGAGAAAGTTGTTTGAAAATACGATGAAAAGTGTGCTATTTTAATGTGTTTCTAGGACTCAATAATGTTAAAAAAAACAGAAGGTTCATCATAATCTCGGTATCTAATTGTTCGACGAATGCAATTCTTCTCTTTTTGTATTTCGAATATGAGAAAATAAAATATATTTCAAAAAGATACAAAACATTAGATATTTATTTAATCACTCCAGCCATTATATTAGCATTATCTATTTTACAAGAACATTTGATTGAAGGGAAAAGTAAGGTTTCCAAAATAATCCGTCTGCATCAATAAATCAAAAATAGCTGAAAAGAATCGTTTTGATAGTTTAAAATGAAATTCATGATATAAGCATGAAAGAAACAAAATATTTTTTTAAATAATATATTCCAAAATAATAATAACGATTTTTAAGATTTATGATTAAATCATTAGGTAAAATAGTTTTAGAATAAGTGAAATAAAATAGTTTTTTTTAAAGTTTGGTTGGATAAAATAGTTTTATATAAATTAGGTTGGGTGAAATATTTTTTAATTTTATAAATTTGTTTTAAAGTCTTGCCTTTTTAATTTGTGGATGAATATTTATTTTGAAATTAGAATATCAAATGAATATTGTTTTATAATGAGATGGATGTAAACAAGTACTTATTGCCTTCTAATAACCTAAAAGAATATGTAAAGTGACCGCTAATATTAATGTTCCCATATGATGATCGAACAATTGATTTTTACGATTTCAAAGCATTTTCCGCCTTTGGCAATTGGTATTTACTATTTTTCTTTATTTTTAGGTATCGATTCAGTCCACTTTCATACCAACACTAAGTGAATACCCAAAATTTGATATATCTATTTACATACTCCATGGCAAACATAATTTTTTATTTGTTTATTTGAGAAATGAAACGATTACATCCTTGGACAGTATAAGCAAATCCTTTGAACTATTTTTCAACAATATAAATAAATTATAATTCTTTTTGACGAAATTTAAGTTATATGCTATTAATTTTTAAACAATATTCTAAAATTTAAAGACTAGTAAGTGCTAGAATTCTTGAATTTCTCCTGCTAAGGTTTTGCCGTCACTTTTTTTGAAATTTGTAAAATTTATGAAATATATTTCACTTTTTAACTCTTTTAGAAAAAAAATCTTAAAAGAAGGTATAGGTTTTCAAAAATAATCTTAATAAAATTGCAAATAGCATACGGATATTTTTTTTGGCGTCCGATTCTTTTTTTATTTTTGCATTGCTTCAAATAACTGTTTAAATTAACAAACTGTTTAAATTAACAATTAGTTTAATAACAAATTAACAGTTTTTATTATAACTTGTATTTTACACATTTTAATTTAGATTATGTCGTGTTATTCAAAGTCTTGCTTTATTAATAAATAACGAAAAAAAAAAGAAAGAAAGAAAGAAAAAAGAGAGTGTGAGAGATAGGCAAATAACATTTTTGTCGGGAATTTTTCTAGGAATTTCAAGGTATGAGATTTTATGTTCTTTCTCATAAAAATTCAAAGCAAATAGCGATTGCTATGGTCAAGCCGATAAATAAATTCCTTTCAGAAGCTCTGCACCATATCGAATTCCATCCAGTTAATGCCCTTTGAGATTTGATTTTTAAGATCGCATTGGTCAGTTGGTAGTGGTGGCACGAAGCACAATCTTTTATGTATTCTCAAGAGGAAGAGCCCCATGTGGCATGTCTTGGGATTTCTGAGGTAAAGCGCATAAAGGATGATCCTTTCCGATCTGTACATCGCTGTTGTAATGTTTGATTAAAAAAGCCCGAATCTAGTTTCGTTTTGCAACAAAGTATAAAAGTTGATATAATTCTTCTCTTGTCGATCAGTCGTTTATTTATTAAGACTATATGGAAGTTCGAAAGTATAGGCGACAAATCATTGTGACTTTTTTTCAAAATAGGATATAATCCTATTGAAGCTACTCCCACCCTGCCGAAGCATCTTGAAATACCTTAGTCGTAACCGTCCAAAGAAAGTACATCTCATCATCGGAATGGAGGTAACATGACACCGAAACGTTTGTATCTACTAAAGAAACAAGAATTTAACACCATATTGGAATTCATATCTCCATATCTAGACTCATGACAAATAGGATTGCATGACATTATTACATGTCAAACATAATTGGGCATATTAACTAACTGACCGTATATTGCATAGTTTATTTTGGTTTAGTTATATCAGCGTCAAGTTTTTAAAGCAACACTAGGTTATTTTGGGACGGACCTCGTAATTTTGAACCACGGTTAGATGACGAGAATGACACCTGAGCTGACAGCCTTCTCTCCAAACTTCAACACTCATTAGTGGGAGGATGTTTGGCCCCGACGGATTTAACGTGCACCAGAGCCGCTTACATGACGATTCTTTGGTGGAATCGAGTCTCGAATCTGAAGTCCTCCGGTTCCGGAGCCGGGAACTTACTAACAGGTCACTGCGGCCCTCTTATATAGTATAATACACTGTAAGAGTGAATATAAGTCTTAAGCATCTGAAGATGTATTAAAATTCTGTATTTATATTTAGCGACAAGATTCTTTTTAACAATAACACATAATTGCTTACATTTTTACAGTTGTAATGAAAAAGTTTAAAAAAAACATCATTGTTTTACGTAATTTTCTTTTTAAATTGTCATTCTAATATTCTAAGCCTTTGGAAACAAAGATTATGAAAATTTGAAAGAAAGATTTTAATCTCTACATCACCCTATATATTATATAGTTTTATACATGAAGGCTTTTCCAAATTTATGTACTATTGATATTATTATTATTATTTTATTCTATAACTTACAAAATAATAAGTAATCTAGTAAATGAATAAAAATGACTAAAATTAATTATACATTCAAAATACAGGGTAATTCAAAATGAATATAGCGATTGCAAACGGCTATAATTATTTAATGAAAAAGAATTTATGGATGTCACAGAATGTAGACAGGCTGTGTGTGTTTCCCATGTCCAAAACAATCGAAGAACTCAAAGTATGTGTTTGTAATGCGCTTGCATCGGTGATTGCAGACATGCTTCAGAATGTAAGGCATGATATGGACTATAGTCTAGATATGATCCGTGTGACTAAGGGAAGTCACATAGAACATCTACGATGTATGTATACAACATTTTGAAAATCGCTATATTCATTTTGAATTACCCTGTGCTTTAATACAGTTTAAATAATGCTCAGTAGTTCAAAAGAATGCTAATGATGCTTATAAAAACAGAAAACTTTGTAAGAAACCAAGAAAGAGAGGCTAATTTAAATTGCCAAAAAATATAATATAAAAACAAACAATTATTTCAAACATCAATTATTATAATTGTCAGAAACAGCAAATATAAACGCTCGGTAGATTCTAGATTCAAATAGACGAAATGAACTTTATAAGTATAACTGGATCATAAGTTTATTCCATTATCACCTCATTTCTATAATATAATGAGTTAAAACTAAGAAATCCAAATCTCACAACTTTGGTTATTTATTCTTCAGAATTCTATTCATGACTGACCATTTAATTATTCATTCATAAATTAATATTTTTAAAACTTTTCCTTTGAAATTATTTAATCAGATTTATATGAATCTGAAGCAAAAATTTCTTTCTTGAATTTGAAATCACCTTAAAAAAACGAAGCTCTAAAATGAATGTTTAAAGATTATGAAGATAAAATTATTTCCTCAGCATTCAAAATTCTTCAGTACTCATTCAAAAATGCATAGTATGGTATATATTTTTAGTTTTTAAGACTTTAAATACCTTATAGCGTATATACCGTAGCATGGTGAGCATTCAAAGCGTTAAAAAACGTCATACGTATACATAAAGAACAGCTATTAAACTTCGTTGCTAAAGTGAATGTTGAAAACGGATCGTTATATGAACAATAGAATGTCTTGAAGTATATCGTAAAATAACTTTTTATGATTCACACACAGGTACTAAAAGAGAACTTTATTATTATTATTATTGCAAAACTAGACGACTATTTTCATTACTCTTTCCAGCCTTAAGCAGGTATGATGGACACTTTTATTTTTATACGTAGGAGGATAATAGCTTATTGTTAAAAAATAACATATAATCACACAAGAAAAAATCCCATTATTTCATCATTTATCTAAAACTGATTTTAGTAAAACGATTATCTTAAAGTTTCTTTTTAGCATTTAAATAGAAAGTATCGATTTATTATGTTGTTATGTCTGAAAGAGTATTTTCTGAACTTTCATGATTGTGGAACTAGGTATTTTTTCAACATTTTAAAATATAACAAATTTGTCAAATGAGAGAATTAGCTTTTTAGCTTTTATGAGCAGTTTTATTCTTTAAGAAAGCAATGCAGGGAAAATTAAATCATTTTAACTGATATAAATTAAAATATATGAATAAATTAAAATAATAAAATATAAATTTATTTTATAATTTGGATTGCATTTTTGGAAAGCAATGACAGTACCATTTCTGCAGAAGCATTAAAAAATTCATTGGAATTTTGGAATATGTTCCATTTTTGTTTATAAATTGTTTCATAGATATACCACCAATTTGAGTCAAATGAATACTAGTTTCACGCTGTTATCTGCGAATTTAAAAAAAATATTTAAATTTCATAACAAATAATTTTATAATTGTTTATCAAGAATAAATTAATTATTAAGATGGTTTCAATATAATCGATTAATATATTTGCATTAGTATATAATGCTATAAAAGGTCCACAAAATAAAACCAAGCGTTATTTTCGGAACAATTTTTTATATTCAGATTCTTATAAATAACAAGATAAGGCTAAACATTCGTTAGAAAAAATAATTATAAACATAAAAAATAACTTTACTCATAATAAAGATGAATATGAACTTGTGTTTTCGGTCTACAGGCCAAACGTTTTAAATTAGAGCTAGTAAATTTGGCACATGTAGTGATGGCCAAAATTGTGCACACTTTTGAAAATCGTCATGTTTTCTAACTTTGCATGTTTACTGCAAATCTTACATTTCACAAAAAGCAAACACTTACGTATCATTTTAAAGAGAATTTAATGCTGATTTCAATACAAAAAGCAGAATTCAAATATTTGCAATACAAAAAATATTCTAAACTCTAATCTGAAGAGCAAACACAGTGATGAAGTGGATTGTAATTTCTAGCTTTCCTGTCAAATCACTGTTCTTGTTCTGGAATCAATCAAATGTTAATGACTGCTAGCAGAAGCTGACATCATGTTTGAAGTTGGAACAAGTCATTATTGTGCTTTTTCCTTAGAAGGAAGATTGTTTTTTTATGTAATAAAATTGCAAGTTAGAAATTTTAGTAAAATTTTTAATATATAGTTGGAATTTTTGTAAACATTTAATCAATTTGTATTTAGTCAATAAGCAATGGCATCAAATAAAAGAATCGATTGGACACCTAGAAAGAGAGTTACGATTATTGTGTTACATGAATCTGATCTTTCCTACATTGAAACTGCAAGACAAGTGGGTGGTTCAGTGACTACATCTGGAGTCCGGAAGTTTTGTTTATGATATCAGGAGACAAATTCAATAAAAACAAAACAAGAAATGACTGAAAAAGATGGCAGAAGGATAAAAAAAGTATGTGTCCAAGATAGAGGAATGTCATCAGCGGCCATCAGAAGTCAATTGAATGATGCTGGCATTTATGTCAGTTCAAGAGCAATCAGGAGAAGATTATTAGATGTTGGACTAAGAGGTAGAATTCAACAAAAAAAATCCTTATCTCAACTTACAGCAGCGTATAAAAAGATTACAAACGGCAAGAGAACACCTTAATTGGACATATGATCAATGGTCACAAGTTATACGGAGTGATGAAACAAAGATATTGTTGTTCGGTAGTGATGGCGAAAATAAGTACGACGTAGAATAGGCGAAGAGCTACATCCTGACTGCATTCAGGCAACTATGAAGAACACAGTTAGCGTTATGATATGGTCATGCATATAAGCAGGCAGTATTGATCTCCTTAATGTTATCGATGGGACATTAAATGCTAGAAAATACATTGACACTATTCTAGAGTCAAAACTTATACCTTACATCAGTGATTTCTTTCCCAACAACGCATCATGTATTTTTCAGTAGGATTCAGCTCCTTGCCACACAGCAAAAATGTCAAATGAGTTGTTTGGTATTGGGATGTTGAATAAGTTCTCGCGGTTTTCCAACAAATGGAACTGATTTCGTTAGTTTATGATAGTGACACATCTATTTACAAGTACTATAAGCAAGCTTGAAATTCAGTGTATGTTAATTCGCGGAAGTGCAGACAACTTTATTTTTCATTGCGTTAAATATGTCAAACTTCGTGCCAAAAAATGAGTATTTTCGAGGAATTTTACTAGACTATTTTATTAAAAAAATCTGCAGTTGACGCTCACAGAATTCTTGTTGAGACTTCAGGTGACCATTTTCTGTCTGAAATAATTTGTAGAGATTGACTTAGACGCTTTAAAAATGATGATTTTGATCTTGAAGATAAAGAACACTCTGACGCACCGAAGACGTTTGAAGACGAACAATTGGCAGCATTACTTCATGAAGACTCATGTCAAACGCTAGCTGATCTTGCAGAATTATTAGAAGTTGACCACACAACAGTTTCGAAACGTTTGAAAGCATTAGGAATTATCCAAAAGCAAGGTCATTGGTTGCCATACGAGTTGAAGCCGAGAGACGTCGAACGGCGTCTTTTCACGTGTGAACAACTGCTTCAATGGCAGAAAAGGAAAGGATTTTTGCATCGTATCGTAACTGGCGATGAAAAATCATGGGGTAAACCCGGCCATGCATCAACATCCTCAGCAAAGCCGAATATCTATGGTTCCAAGCTTCTGTTCTGAATTGGGCTGGATCAGCTGGGTATAGTTTATTATGAGATGCTCAAACCAAATGAAACCATCACGGGAGATTACTACAGACTACAATTGGAGCGATGAAGCCGAGCATTGAGAGAAAAATGGCCGCTATACGAGCAGAGACACGGCATGATCAATTTGCAGCATGACAACGGTTGGCCACATGTTGCAAAACGGGTAAAACCCTACTGGGAAAAACTTAAGTGGGAAGTCCTACCCCACACGCCGTATTCACCGGATATTGCCCTTTCCGACTACCACTTGTTCCGGTCGATGACAAATGCCCTGGCAGAGGAGCACTTCTGTTCTTATGAAGATGCCAAAAATTGGTTCGACTCTTGGAGAGTCTCAAAAGACGTGTCGTTTTTACGACGTGGAATTCAAATGCTTCCAGAAAAATGGGGAAAGGTAATGGCTGATGATGGAAAATACTTTGAGTAACATCTTTTTTAATGATTTTTTTAAAATAAAGCATTAATTTTAACAAAAAAAAAAAAAAAATCCAGCGAGAATTTATTTAACATCCCAATACAAAGAGCATTGAATTGTTATCATGGCCAGAAAAACAGTCTTGACCTCAAAATTATTGATAATTTATGGCAGAGTTCAAAAATGTCTGTGCATATGAAGCGTTCATCAAATAAAAGAGAATTAATTGCGACTATAATTGTTTCCTGGCATCATGCAATAACGGAATAACGAAAAAAGAGCTTAAAACACTTGTCAGCTCAATGAAACATCAGTGTGAAGCTGAAATATGAAATAAAGGCTACTATACTAAGTACTGATAATACACTGCAGTCATTAGCATCTAATATATCTCGATAATTATTGCCGCTCAACTTTTTTTGTATTGCAAATATTTGAATTTTGCTTTTTGCATCGAAATTAGCAGTAAATTCTTTTTTAAATGATATGTAGGTGCTTGTATTTTGTGAAATGGTTCATTTTCTATAAGCATACAAAGTTAGAAAACATAAAAACTCTCAAAAGTGTCCACGATTTTGGTCACCACTTTATATAGTTTGGCAGATGGGAATGTGCATGTGAGAGAGATTTTTTTGAAATTTTATTAATTTTTTCAACATACAAATTAAATTTCTATTTTTAGTAAATTAAAAATATTTTAATCATGTTTTTTAGCAATTTATTTCACACAAAATAAAAATAAAATTTAACTTGCACGAGCATATTACACATGTTTCTTCAATAGTTTGGGTTATATGACTGCTAAAATTTGAAGTTTAAAAATGGTTTAATGAAGAAACCATTAAGACCAAGTTATAGAATATCTATTTGAAAATTTTGCATGCATAGACTTCAATGAATGAGCTGGTCACCAAAGGCGGTTAGTCTGTAAATAAAAATGCAATTCTAAAAAAAAAAAAGATTTTTATAGATAATTTTGTTACAATAAAAACTACGCCGACAGTAAAACAATCCAAATTTGTTTGAATATTTTAAAATTACATTTTCAAGGAATTCTGTAAGAAATTAAATAATCGAAACGACAACACAGTGAAATATTAAATGTAAGTGTTTAAGCACTTTAGTTGCTTATTATCAGACGGTGAGACTTGCAGTGTATTCAAAAATAAATTTAGTGTGATGCATGAGCATAAGTGGATTTCGTTGCACTTAGGACTTAATATAGAGGGTGGTTATAATTGAAGTTCTACTTTGAAATGGCCATAAAAGGAAAACTACTGGACCAAATATTATCAAACTTGGTAATAGTTTAAAGGAGGTGAAATTTTTTCCGCCAAAAAAGTTCAAAACCCACCACCAGAGGAGAAATGGCGTTATATTAAAATTTTTAAGCAAAATAGGAGATGGTTTAAAATGTGTCTAATCGTTTCTGAAAAGCTTTACAAAGCATGCTCGTATGCTCAATATGACGTCCACCATTTCCTGAAAGCAAGGTAAATCGTATTCTCAACAGTAGTTCTTAAATGTCTTCTCAACAGTAGCTCTTAACATATCAGGAGGAATGTTACGCACATGTCGGTGTATCTCACCTTTTGTTCAGCCAAATTGTTTAATTTACCACCATAAACAGTGCTTTTGAGATAGCACACATTGCACATGCTTTGTAACATGTTTCAGAAACGATTAAACGCATTTTAAACCGGTGTCTTCATGTCCTATTTTGCTTTAGAATTTTGATACAGCCCCATTTCACCCCTTGTGGTGAATTTTTGAACCTTTCCTTTGTGGAAAAGAAATTGCCATGACCTCCATTAAATTATTACCAAGTTTGATAACATTTGATCCAGTAGTTTTCCTTTTAAGGCCATTTCAAAGTAGAACTTTAATTATAACAACCCTGTTATAGTTAAAAAATTTCAAAGATGTATGAATAAATATTTGAAGCTTCTTTTAATGCATGATTGTACCTGCTTTCTTATTAAATATATTTGAATAATATGGTTAATAAACATATTTTCTTAAGATCTTTCAGCTCAAACTTACTTGCAATTTGTGAAATAAAAAAAATCACTTTTTTTCTAGTTTTCGTAGATAACAAAGCTTTTAACGTATTTTTAATTTAAAGGGGGAAAAAAGCAAAGAAGTGGAAAAAAGAGTTTGAAAATTGGATGCCAGATGTAAGAACCACCAATCAGTTTTTGATGGGGGAACATTTGATGTAAGTAGATTTTTCTCTTTCTCTTAACTCTCAAAGTGCTAATGGATGTTTATGGTACAGAAAAACTGCAAAGAAAACTTGGAAAAATTGCAGTTTTTTTTCATTTTTCATTTTTGTTTCTAACAAAAATGAATATTTCATTATGCATGGCATTTTCCATTATATGAAACGTATAATGTTTGCGTGTAGTCAAGAGCCCAGGAAAAATTTAGCTTTGAAGGATTGAAGTTCATGCAGAAAATATCTTTTTAGCCAAGATGAATTCGTAAAAATAAATTGATAGAATAATTTCCATTTTCTTCCAAAATTAATGACGTGAGATATCCCGAAAATGCAAGCACTTAATGCATTTTCACAACTCTTAAGTAATTTCACCCTTTAAATCAATGATTTTGAATTATTGTGAAACCGAATAAATATGCTAATTTCTTTAAAAAACTAAATATAAAGAGGATGCATCTTTATTTCAAAATTTGTCTTAATTCTGAACCATGCTAAATCCTATTTAGCGGAATCTGGAAATAATATATGATGATAATACTTTTATTTACTTTTTTTAAAATTGGATGCAAAAAATAACATTCAAACTAAATAATATTTACTTTCAAACATTGAAATAAAACATGATTATGTTCTGTGTTTGCTCTTTTTTTTACAAGACTCATAATTACTTTTATCACACCACATAGTGTAGATTAAACATGTGATATATATGTATAAAGAATGACAGTTAAGATAAAACTTCGTGGTTTTGAGCTGTCATTGAAATTGCGGTTAGCTGGAATGACAGCATTTTTTTCCTGTAATGATTCTGATTGTTTCATTACTCATTTTGTAGGAAATTGCTGTATTCATTTGTTTATAATAATTTAAAGATATTACGATGTAGTTCTTTTTTATTTTTATATAATTATACTCATTGCTGAAGTTTTGCCTTTAAAAATTTTGAATTTTCTCAAAAATTATTTTTGGTATAAGAGCAATATTTAAAGTAGTTATAAGAAAATATGTTGCGTTCATTTATTACATAATACAAATATTTAAAGAATGGTTACTTATTGACATTTGAATTTGAGAATTGTTGTAATCGCCAAAATAATCGACCATGAGTATTTAATGAACTTCCACTTTTTTTGGATTCTTCCTAGGCCTCGAGTACGAAAAAATTTCTTCATGAATTGAACCTGTCTGTCTTTTATAATGATAATTCGTAAAATACGATATTCTAGACAAACGAATTTTATATACAGTGTTAATACCAACATGTTAGATACATATTTTGCATAAAATTGGTTCACAAGAAGTTCTTTTTATCTATCCACTTGTATGGGCGAACATAATGAGTTTGATGTATGGTCTGTGATTTATATTAACCAAGTATATACTGGACATGGCGCATTTTCTGTTTATCAAAGCCGTTTCTTTGACAAAAGTTCGACTTGCCAGTATAGCGTTATAAACCACGAGATCAAAGCCTGTGCACTATGGCGAGGAGAATGCAGACTCAGATGGCCAAGATAGTGGATGTCTCTTGATGTCGAATAACTCTTAAAAATTCCAGTAATTAAATCTTCTAGTAAGGACATTTTGTCAAAGCTCTTGTTTTTAGTTCTCTACTAATGCTAAAAAAACTCAATATGGGTTCTCTATAGAAGTTAATTTGTTGTTTGCAAGTGTCAAATATCATCAAGTTGCGTTTGTTCCTTTGTGCTAGGCGGGGTTACTCTTTGGCTGCCTCACCTAGCATAGCCTCAGTGTAGGTCGGAGTATTGCTTGAAGGTATTACATGCAAACGTTTGGAGTCTTTAAAGCGAATGCTTAATGGACTATCATAACTATATATGTTTTGCCTAATGCTATTCATATTACTGGGAGGGTTGAGCAATTGCAAATTAATTTACTATTGAATATGAGTTGTACATTTTATCGAGTGTATTAATTATCCCATGCTTCATTGCTAACATTGATTAATTTTTGTATGCGTGACTTTCTCACAAAATTTGTAAATGATCTTTTAGCATAACTCTGCATTTAAAATATAAATTATTCGTCATTAATAAGTATCTAATTGGATAATTATAGGGATATATTGTACATTTAGCCAACCCAGCTTATGATGAGGAGGATTTCATATCCGCTTTACAGCGGAAGATTGGAGTATTGGCTCCTGAGGGTAAGGACCCCTCAGCACCCGAGGCCAGAAGTCTGACTACTTTCTCATCAAAGGATGACACTCACACAGCTCCTTTTACTGGGGGGGGGGGTTCATTCACACACTTCACAGATAGAACACAGGGAAAGGAACAAACATGTCCGAACCAGGACTCGAACCCGAGACGCCCAGATCTCGGGAAAGACGCGCTATCCCTAAGTCAGAACGCCGGCAGTCCAGTTTATGAATCTAGAATCTAATTTTTCAAATTCATGAACATTTTGCAGATTCCGCATTACTGTATGTGACGTAGCATTAAAGCTTAAAACAGTCCGCATAGGGTATCAAATGTTATGTACAGTTACGTGACTATGGAGTTACATTGATTGCCTTTGTTTGACACTGATTCAAATCAACTCTATCTGTTTTTTAAAAAACTATATGTAAAACTTTTCCAAAAATAAGCTTTTCATAAAAAAGAAAAGAAGTGAAATTAAGCTTCAATTTTAAAGGTGTTACGTGTAGATAAAAAGTTTGACATTTCGAACGAATCGAATTAAAAAAAAAGAAAGATAAATTGTGATATATCTATACAAGTACTCATACAAAGTATGATAAATCACGCAATTTCAAATGGGTTTTGGAAAAGTCAGGCTTAAAGAGATGACGAAAAAAACAGGAATGAAAGAAACGTTTTCAAAATGAGTTCCGGGCAAACCATAACGATGATGGATTGACAGGTATTAAAGACCTTATTTTGAGAGGAGAAATAGACGACAGAATATATTTCCAAGATTTTTTTTTATGAAGAAGTCCTGTTTTAGGTTTCGTATCGTATTGCTTAACCTCTTTTTAATGGTTTGTGAGGTTCGATGTCTTTTTAAGTAGTTAATATCTAAATGTTAAATATGCTTAGAAAAAATGGTTCTGCTAAAACGAATGAAAATATTTTAGAATTAATTGGAATAAGAAGTTAATTTTTCTTTGAACGTTCTTTTCAAAAATGGTTCTCAATAAGCTAATGATTTCATCTTTGAGTTGAAATGTAAATGAGTAAAATTTTCATTGTAGAACATGCGAATTCCAATAATTGTCAATTTATAAAATTTCATATAATTCGAATGATTTTAGCGTACAGAGTTACATAATTCTGGAAGTGTAAACTATGCATGCATAAAAGTAGGAGCAAAAATAAAAAAGTTCAGTGTTTTATGAAAATTTATTATCATTTAATGTGAAATATAGGCATTGATATATTTAATATTTATTTAGAACCATCAGTTCTTCTTTCACTGTTTAAGAAGAAGATATTTATTAAAATTTTAAAAAAATGTTTCATTCATCTGTGAATAACATAGAAATTAGTTTAGTTTAAATATATTAACGTCCCATTCAGTAAATTTTATTATTTGCGGGTTATTTGGGACGAACTATTTAATTTTGAACTCCGGTGAGATGACGAGGACGACGCTAGCTGGTACCTACTCTTCAAACTTTCATTTCATACTTACTAGAGGGCGTTTGTCTCCCTACGCGTATTAAGCCTGCTTACAAAGCTCTTCGGTGGAATCGAGTCTCGAAACTCTACTTTCAAATACAGAACTACTTATTAAGTTTTGAATAACAACAGGAAATATAATTCTTTAAGCTACTTAAATTATTTTTCCTGCCAAAAGTATATGTTTATTTCTTAAGACTTGAAAATCAGCTATTGAGCCACGTTTAGTGTGGATTTCCTGTAAATAAATGGATTTAAAATCACTAATTATTTTGTAGATGAAGTGATTTTAAAACAATTGGGATCTCACCTTTTTATTTTCTCATATATGAAGTATACAAGGAGAAAATATTGTAATCATTACAAAATTGGAATTCGAGATTTTGATTAATTTCCAAGCCTCAGATCCTCTATTTTTTTTGTAAGTATGTTTATTTGTGAACTTGACAACTCAAAATTGCTTTGAGCTAAATGAATGAAATTTGGTATCTACATTTTTCACCAAATCTGTAGATTTCCGTCAGACTTCCTAAGAAATTCATTCAGGGGAATTCTGTCGCAGCTTGAGTACAAATAAAAATTATAACTATAAACCAATTTGGCTAAATAAATAAAATTTAGTATACAGATTAAGAATCGAAAATAGAGTTTCGGATTAGATTTGGAACAAATCCATCAAAAAGTTGACCATCTATCAGTCTATACTATTACATTCATATAAACGCTTTAGTTTAATAACGCATATACTTAAATAAATCAAAGTTGATATGTGATGGTGCGAATACAGTTGCATCTCTGCGTCACATTTTGGTTTGTATCAAAAAGCAGCCAAAAGGCGTCCTAATTACATATTCGATTTTCTGATACCTTTTTGAGCGATTAATCACGAAAGATAGTACGTTAGATTCTTTAAAAACATTGGATACTCGCTAAAGATTAATTGTTCGTAATTATTGTTCACCAATGACATTCAGTTAATATACATATGTCTGTTTTTTTAATTGTATTATGGCACACACATTCATTAATGAATATAAAAATTTGCACAGTCGTGCAGGTCATGATCTTAGCTAAGATCCTAAATTTTATTGGTCGGGATAGCATCTTTATTAAAGAGTATGTGAGAAAGTTTCATGGAGACTCACTCACTGGTTGTCTCTAAAATTAAATTCTCTATGGGAAGAGTTAATGATTTTGGAGAGAAGAATACAGTAATCATTCAAAAACCGTCTGGTTAACGAGTAACAAAATTAATTTAGCTTCTCTTCATTTATACAAAGCATGCAATTGGTTAACTTTAAATCTTACAAAATATTTGGGCATTTCTACAAAAAGAATATTCCATCATTTCCTAAGCAAAAATCCAGTTCTTTCGAATTCCCTTTTCACGTTAATTCGTCACATGCAATTTTAAAGATAATTTTTGAAATGAGCACATATCTTTTAAAAATATCCGCTAAATGTTCGACAGTTATGGTATCTCTTATTCCCAGTCCATCCATTCATGTGAAATGAAAAATCTTCCTTTTCCCTTCTGAAGAATTGAAGTTGCTAATTTAAGATTGAGGACGGATATCAACATTCAGGGCTCTTTTATTATTAATGGATAAATTCGTTGTGATATATGTTTCCAGAAATCCATTATTCACATTTTCATGAAGAAATCTAGACGGGAAATCATCAGCGAAGGCTTCTATTTTAACTATTTTCCTTTCTTCTTTAATTTTTTTTATGGAATTCCGTGTCAGAAATGCAGAATATTGCTTTTGGAATGGGTGAATTTTTGCTAATTGTGTCGTTCCTTGTTATTTTTATTAGTTATAAATCAAATGGATAGTTAATTCAAAATAAAATATTCGGTCAGAAGAAGTGGAATAATAAATTACTACTAACAAATTATTGTATATTATATATTCTTCAGTTCTGAAATACATTATGCAAGCTGAAGAAAAGAAAATGACATGATGTCACTGTATAGTTACAGTCACTGTGTCAAGCGAATTCCTTGCATTGAAAAGATTCTTGTAAGATTAAATTGCTATTCAATTATGTTTAGCTTTTTAAAAATATCTTTTCATTTTAAATCATGTTATTAGTATCTTTTTAAATACACCAATGCTTTAATACGTATTCTGTGGGTAACAATATAATCCTTATTTGAATTGCTTTGTAAATCTCAAAAACTCGTGTCTTAGTTGCAGATTCAGTTATATTAACGTAACTCTTTGAAGCAACACAAGAGCTGTTTTGGACGGTCCTCACAATTTTCAGACGACAAGGACGACGCTAAGTTAGTACCTCTTTTTCTTAACTTGCAAATCGCACCAACTATATTTCCCCAACGACGTCAGATTTCACATGCAACAGGTCCGCATTTATGAAGGACAGTTAAAAGTAACAGATTTCGAACATCGAGCCTTCTATTATCGAAGCCGAGACTTTATCATTAGGGCACCAAAGTTCATATCTTAGCTTTCAAAATAAAAATATTTAGAGTTTGAAACACGATTTAATTTTAGAACTACTGTTGATATCCCTGATCTTCATCAAACTGTTATTTTGAATCAAAGATTCATATTGTTAAGAGATGTAAAAGGATTTTAGAACCCAGTCACATTTTTATCATTCGACCACCGGTCAAAGTTATAACGTTTTTTTCTAATGTTACTTATTTATCTTCAAAGCTGGAAGTTAATTGAAGAAATCTGTCAATAATAATTAAAAGTCAAACTTCTGTTTGTTTTATAGATGCAAATTTTGATTTCCCAAAAAGTCAATATTAAAAAAAAAAAAAAAAAAAAACTAACGAATAAAAAAATTTAATGGGCACAGCTATATATGTAGAAGCATATATAGCTGTTACTTATGTATGGTTGTTAATCTATGGATATAGAAATAAGAGAAATTTCAGTTCATTATTTATTGGTAATTGATTGACTCTCTAGAAAAACAGAAGACGAAAATCAAAATAAAATTAATTTTATGAAATTTGTAATTTAAGTACCTTACGGATGCTTCGTGGATCAATTTGATCAATATTTTAGTTTTCAGTACATTTAAGTATAGGACACAGCAGCAAAATGGGTGAATATGAAAACGACACTACAAATATAAATCTATACTCAGTAAATGGAAAGAAAATTAAAACAATGGCATAATATATATGTGACGAATGTTTAGAAGTTATGTGCGCATAAATATTACATCTAATATATCCAGCGAGCGAAAAAGGATAGTTTAAAAAATCCATGCTATAATTCTTGGAGCGGTGGTCATTTATCCAGGTTTTATGTGTTTTCCCTCAAGGAATTATTCGTTTATTCATCGATAATTGAAAACTGTATTTGCAAAGGTACTGAATTCTTACTTCTTCTATTAAAGTGAATGCGAGTTACATGTTCATATAGCTGTCATGAATTTTCATAAAATGCTTGCTAAAACAATAAATGAGAAAATATTGTCAATCCCTTTTCTGTTTCCACCAAGCATCGCAAATGAAACAAGAATATTTATTCAATACGTGACCTTTAAAATTTTCTTTTTGTTCAAAAAGTGCTATTTTCAGCGTATCAAAATAGCTCGCTTCGCTCTTAATTTTTTCTACACATTTGTTTTTTTCGACATAAAATAAAGGATGGAGCGATGAAATCTTTTAAATTTCAATTTCAAAGAGAGGCATAGAAGTTCATTTATTTTTTCTTTTCATATGATAAA
>JAPMOR010030028.1:261608-293639 GCA_026543865.1 Argiope aurantia
CACCCACACACACACACACACACACACACACATACATATATATATATATATATATATATACTTTTCTCTTTCGAGGAAGAAAACTTCGAAATATAATAAAAACTATATATATATATAGTGACGAGCACAACACAGAACGACAGAAATGAGGAAAAGCTCATGCAAATTTTATCCCTGTGAATATATACTGTGAGATTTTGGTAGGGTTTTCCAACACATGTCAATCACAAGTAAGGGAAACACAGGGATCTTTTATTTAAATTTGTTTATATCAGCAATATTTTATCCCTTCACTTGGAGTGTGGGAACGTGTCGGCTTTAAGCCGATTCAGCAATTTTGCAAAGCTTCTGTTGAATTAATTAAATAGAAAAAGTGAAATGGGATCAGGAAATAAGAGAATAATTTAGAAAGAAGATCATATGGACTAATTTAAGACAAAACCTTGGAAATTAATTAAGTTTAAATTAAATTTTAATATATATATATATAATTTAATAACACTGATATTTTTTAATTGCTTATTGTATGAGGCAAACATCAAAATACTATACAAAGCAAATCAATGGACCGAGAGAAACGCAATATGATGCAAATTTATTATTTACGTAATAAGGTTTCATTCAGATTGAGTTTTTAAAACTTTTTTTTGAGTATCTAGTTTATTTAGAATTTAAAAGGAATTAAAATTTTTTTAGAAATTTTAACGTGTTTCCAAAATAATTTTATAGTATGTCATTACTATTACTATTGCGCAATATATTTTTACACCATTTTAAGATTCAAAAAATTAACTTTACATTGATACAAATTTAAAAATTTTTCTTAACATTTAATACTATTCTCAATAAACTATATTTTGTAACAATGCTTTTTCTTTATATAACCACTTGTAGTACCAAAATAACAAGATTCAGAATGTAATCTATCATAATAATCTTTTGTGCAATTAATTTGATTTTACATTTTATTATTGACGAATATTCTAACATAACTCGAAACACTGGATGTTTTCCTAAGCCTTGGATGAGAATACTGATTGTAAAAAACAATTATTTTAGGCTAGCATCATTTCTTTAAATTGCGTGATTTAAGCATCGTTGCGCATAGAATGCAACCACTGATGCAGTCAAGCAAGATAATGAAGTTTAAAATTTTTATGATATGAAGTTTTGGAATAGAGGTTTGAATCTCTTTTTTTCCCTAGGTGAACTGTGGTTAAAGCCTTTTAGAAACTCTAAACTGGGCACTTTAATTTTTTAAAATTTTAAATTTCAACTTATTGTAAAATATAAATCTTCAAAACTTTTTTAAAAATAAATTTCAATTAAAAACTGTTATTATTGTTTTCATTTGCTTTGAATTACTATTGGGTTTAAAAATATTTAATAATACTCATTTGAATTCGAATATATATTTAATAATACTCATTAATCATTTGAATTAACACATGAAAGTCACCTTTCATTTGTCATTAACCGGTTGTTGTTCTCGGAAGTGACGAAATTCCGCTAATTTAACGATTAATATTTTCCTCTAATAATAATTGAGGAAAATCGTTAGAAACAAAAATATACTCGAAAGTAATTGCATAGCATTAGTTGTCTCTTTGGTTTTTAACAAAATCAAAAGATGATCTGTTTGTTACGAAGTACCTTTCAAAAGTCTGAAAAGATTAAATACACTAAATATAGATGTATGTTAACAAATTAAACCGAATTTTTTGAAGAAAAAAAACTTTGCACTATTATCTAAAAATTTAAATAAAACTTTTAAAGCGCTTTGTTTTTTTAAATAAACAATATTTATTCCAAACTCCAAGCATAACTGTCATGACGTTAACTCAACTCTTCTTAAAATCAAATAATTTTGTCTTTATTTATACACTGTGGTATGACTATTTGCTTATTTTTCTTAAGCAATGTGAATTCAAAAGTTAAATTGGCGCAACGCATTTAACTTATATCATCTATGAAAAATTCAATGTAGGCACTTTTTTTATTTTTATATACATTGGGGTGGATCATATTAAACAGTTTATTCTTTCTTAATTAATTCTTTCATACAGAAGATTTATATCGAATCTAATTTAGTTTACTTATATTAATATGCCATTTGGAAATTATTTTGAGACGGACCTCATATTTTGAACCCCTGTCAAGTGAGGAGGACGAAACTAATAATTTCGCTCCTTTGAAATATTCTGCCTCCTAATTCAGTTAAACATTAGTTTTTGAAGTAAAGGTAATTTCACATCTCCGAATTTGATACATTTTTTAAAGACGTTATCTACTTGTCATCACATTATTTAATGTTAAGAACCGCATTATCATAATGCACATACAATGCCATGAGTTTATTTTTTGAACAATGCAAAATACCGAATGAGTCTAATTATATGACGCATAAACGTGATAAACCCTTAACTTCACATCCTGGAAAACTCCAGAAAGCGGCCCAAAGATTCGTCGTGCATTTGGGATTAATTCATGTTATATATATATATATATATATATATATATATATATATATATATATATGAATTCAAAGATCAAACGTCCTTTCTTTGGCGTCGTGTAAATATCTGTATTGAGTTGTGTCAGCGCAAGCCCTCATCATTTGATGACGTTCAAAATTTTGAAGTTGGTCCCAAACAAGCCTATCGATAATTCAAAACTAGGAGTTAAAAATAAAAACCCCAGCTTGCTGCATAATCGTATGACCTGAGTTCAAATGATTCTTCGAATTTCAAGAATTCATTAATTTTGGATAGGGAGATCCTCAAAACGTGAGTGCTTGAAAATCTTGAGTTGTTTGAGTTGTTCTCCAGAATTCTTACATTACGATTTCAAATATTTTAGAAAAAGGAATAGACAAATGCTAAAGTGAATTCTTATTGAAAAGTTTAACAGTTTTCCTGGAAAGAGAAAATTGTTGATTTTATCAAAGTTAATACAGAATTTTACTAATCATTTCATTATTATCTACTTGAAAATTATTTGAAATAATTAATTATCATCAATTAAAAATTTAAGTAGGACATTTTAATTACCGAAATTTTAAATATTCTAACACATTATTACAGAGATGAGAACTATTAAAGACTTCTTAAAATTCGGAAATCTGAAAAAAGAAAATCAGTTGGCATCCAAAAGGAAATACTGGCGTGCTTTAATTTTATTCACTAATATATTTTTGTAGCGGTTACATGACTCTACTACCTTCTCTTTTGATCCAAAGGATGGCGTTACGTTATTAATATAAAGGGTTATTTTCCATGATCCTTCTCGGGGATCATCATTAGATTGTATTCAAAGTGAGTGTCGTGTATTTTTTTGAGTTTGTGTTTGTTTTGTCTTGTGAAATGTGGAACTTAGAAAATAATTAAATAACTGCTTCTGAATTTCATCTATTATTTTCATCTACCTCATGATGAAGTTATAAAGAGTCCCTTTCTACACTTTCATAAAATTATACGGATTAAATTTCTGTAAGTTTGGATAAAATTTCATTTTATGGTTGAAAAATCTAATAAGCTTTGAACAACCTCTTTTTTTTGGCCAATATATTTTAGATTAGTCTGAAATCCAAAACAGATATTTAAAGTTTTAAAATCAAAAATAAAATTTAATATCCAGACATTTAAAGTTTAAAATTCAAAGTTTCCTTCAAACTTTTACAGAGTTCTATTATTTGAATCTAATTAAAAAGTACCTTTTGCTATTTGGATGAATGATAGTATTCATATATATGCAGACGAGTAGAAATAATTAAAAAAATATGCTTTTCCAGCTTACTTCGAAAACTTAAAGATCAATCAAAAACTTTCAAGTGAAAAATTTTCCTCTTTCAGTCTGCATATTAATAACTAAAAATCAAATAGTTTGCAACAAATCGTAAGTTATTGCATTGTGATGATAAAATATAATAAAAATATTTACCAACTTCAGTGATGAGTTATTGTTTTTTACACCTTCTTATAGGATGATCAAATTTGTTTTAAGCGAGTGTATGTAAATGTTTGAATTTTTTTGCGATGAATAAATCAAAACAGAGGTGTAAATTATTTGAGAAACTAAACAGAGGAAATATCTTATTTGCTAATAGTAAATAATATCTATTTGCCCTCTAATTCTTTAATAAATGGAAAATTTATGAGAAAAGTGAAAAAAAAGAATGAATAAACAGAATGCTTTATAATAAAATATTAGAATTGGAATTAATATGATTTAAATTATTACTTTTCAGAAAGCTTTTTTTAAAGAAAAAAATATATAACAAAAAATACTAAAATTATTTAATAACATAAATAATTATAATAACAATATATAATATTTAGATTATCGGCAATTTGTCATCTGCGTTTGAAAGCAATAAGAAGAAATAGTCTAACGATCTGAATAACTAATGAACAATTAGCACGACCAGCGAGTGTATACCTGAGCCTCCAAATTTCCATAACATCGGAATTCAATTTTGAAAAAAAAAATCACTACTCATGAAACCCAGATTCATTGTGCAGTTTTTATGAAATCAGGCTTAAAAACCACCATCTAATTATCAGGAACCAGAACCTTGAGACATAGAATGGATATTACATGGTTAAAATGCTATAGACTAAATTTAGCATACTGAATACCATTTTGAAATTACACAGAATTGAAAATTTATAAATTATCATGCTAATATCAAAACACATAATGATTATTTTAAAACGGATCTCAATAACAAAGTATAATGAAAATCATGCCTTGAAAGTACATAGCATTTATATCTGTACTGTATTTGTACAATGGTAAAATATATAGCTCAAACATTTTTATTTAATCTTTTGATTTCATTCACTTTCGTTCTTTGGCCTATTATATTGCTTGGTATGAAAGCAATATTTTTTCGCTTTATTTTCTGATATTTTCTATGGGAAAAGTTGTGTTTGTTTCAAAACGATTCATATTGATTTTTATTTTCTGATGAATTAATCAATGCGTTTTAAGGAGTCAATGCGTTATTATTGTCAATTATTCACTTATATTTATGAAATTTTTTATCTATATGTATTAAAATGCAAATACATCAAATATCTTTAAAAACTTTTAGAACGTAACATAAATTTTTTTAAAAAATAAAAAGATGTATAATTTTTGAAAATTTGAAAATATTTCAGGCGACTTAATTTTTAATTTTTCTATTACTCTTTCCTCATTATCCTACATAAATTAATTTGGAACAAAATTGCGTCTGATTTTATAATCCAATCAAATTTTAATTTTTTAGAAATAATTTTATGCGCATGAATTGAGTTTTCATTAGAATTTTATGCTTTTCGAAACTAAAATTAACTTTCTAAAAAATTCGAAACATAAAATACGCACCATGTTTTCTTTTAATATTTAACCGAAATGTTTATCATTAGTTTTATCTAACTTCTTCAAAAATTTAGATTAAAGAAGAATCTTAATCTTAAATTAAGATTTTCTTTAAAAATAATTCATTTCAAAGAATTTTAAATCTCATAAGAATATCATTTTGAAAAATGTCATTACAAAACAATTTTTTTCTTTAGGCTCTTTAGATATCCATTTTATTAAACAACGCATTATATAATGCTATTTTAATTTCATATATATTTATATATTGGCGATAAAACAATAAAAAGAAAAAATCATATTTTTATCCACTTTTATATATTTTAATGCCTATTGTCCCCTTAACAGCGTTTTCTTACTCTTTTTATTTCTGTTCAATAAGTACGATGAAGAAATGGTGATGTTTTACTTCCGTATTTAATCACTGTCAAATGTATAACGTCCATCATAAAAGAAAGTTAATTGAATTTTAATATGTCCAGAATCAATTTATTTGACAAAAACACTACAATTCTAAATAAATCAAAAATATATGTAAGATTTCAACCTTATGTAGTGGAAGATTTAATAGATAATTAAACAAACAATGAGTTCTTTTAACAACTTCAAAACGCTTTAAAAAGCAACTTGATTCCACAGATTAAATTTATAAATATTCTTAAAGTCGAAATGAATTTAGGCATTCTCTGGTAAATTTAATGCAATTATACCTTTAATAGGAATTTAAGCATTATTGTGTTCCTTTAAATTAATAAGGAACGACAATTTGACAGCAATCAAGTTAATCTCTTTAACTAAAGTAGTTGGATATTTCGAACAAAGCTTGATTCAATATTCTTCCTTAGAAATTTAAACTGGGTTTTCAAAATTTAAATTAAAATAAATTCATGAAGTTTTGAGTTAATATAACTTATCATGTTTCACCAAGTTAAATTCATTTGTTTGCATTTTGTCTTTAACTTTCAGAATATTGGTACATAATTAGCTAAATTACTTTAACGCCTCAATCTTTATGACATTAATTTTAGAGAGCTTAGAGTTGCCATATTTCCTTTGTAATATAAATTGCTAGATTTGCGTCTTTAATACGAACTTAAATTCCTAATAAAGACGAATTTTCAACAACTGAGAAATGTCAATGCTGCGAATTATTATAGTTAGTTTCTAAATTAAACACTGCTTCACTCTTTTAATCCATAATAGCCACTTTGGAATTGATTTCATTGATATGGATAAACAACTTTATTTATATCACAGAATAATCTAGACGCGAAATTCTACATCATTTGAAAAACATTTTTAAAACTCGTATTTTTATAATAAAAGTACCTTACATTTTCTTAATAGATTTGATTCACATATTTGAAATATAATAAGTCCTGTTTTTAGATTTATCTCAGTTTATCTATTTATATTGTTGACTGTTTTTCTAATGAACTATCAGTTGGAAGCAAATTATATTTTTATAGATTCTTACTAAAAGAAAATTTAACTATACAATATTTGTAAAAAAATATGTTGAGTAAAAAACAAGTATCGTTAATTTTAAACTTAAAATTTTATTGAAAAAAATTTAAATAAAAAATTAAATTTAAAATTTTATTGAAAAAAATCCTAAAATTATATTTCTGTTTATTCACTTGAATTTATTTGTAACTGATATAACACATGTTAAATGTAAATCTGTTATTTTTTTAAAAAAAAGGTGTCACTTTAGATTCGTTATTTTAACGCCCTGTTATACTTTTTCAAATTTCTATTTATGAGAATTAAAATAACATCATTGGTATATATCCAATTCAATCACTTAAAGAATTATTACCAGACACTGACAAAAATATTTTTCACAAGTCCTTCTTTATATTATTATTCTGACTAAAAATTGCATTTTAAGATATATTTATAAATAATAATTTTTTATTTACAAGAAGAGGGAAATAATTATTTCCTGCCTTATAATTCTTTACGTCTTTCTGTGATTTAGTTAGGTCATTGTCCCGCTAGCTACCTGAGGTTTTTTTTTTATCATCTGATCATAATTCAAAATTAAGAAGGATAACTGAATTTCGGATTATGGTAAGATAATAATAAATAAAAAACAGAAGCTGAAAATCAGATTGTGAAAACAGTGTTGAAAGACATGCAAATTTTAAGGTGAGTTCACACGAGGCCACTATTGCGGGCAGTAGAAGGTCACGCCTACTTCAGGAAAATCACGTGACTGCAACTGGACAATAGCAAATGGTTGTCCCGTTGGGATAACAATACAGGAACAACAGCAGAGAGACAACAATTGCGCACAATTGTTAGCCTCGTGTGAACCCATCTTTAGAGTTTCTGTTGGAGGAAAGAAAAAGTCACATTCCTTATTATAATACGTCATTTTGCACACATTAAGTAATTTTGCATTCTTTTCAGAAACTATGCTTTTTTGCCGTACAATTTTTCGTCATTTCATACGAAAAAAAATTAAATATTGAAATTGTGATTAAAAACAATAATTAAAAATATCTCATGTATTATAATAGGGAAAATAATTATACAATAATTTTAGAATTATTTGTGAAGGCAGATGAATATTTTCTGAAATATCAAAATATTAATGTATTAAATAACATAAATTTTAAAACTATGTAATAAAGGTTTTAGTATTTAAATACATCTATGACATAGATGCATTAAAACATTCCCTATTATGCCTTAAACATAATATTCTTAGCTCTTTTGATAAATTAAATCACATCCCTATTTGATACCTGAGGGTTGCTTATAATTTCGAATTAGTATCAGATGAAAAGGACGGCACAGAGTCAGCACTTACAGCTTTCAAATTTCCCCGTCACATCAATAGAAGGACACTGAGCCGTCATATATTTGACATGAAAAGGACGCACGCACATGCAATCGATTTTTATGCATGCGTTAATGTAATCCCTAAGTTTCCTTAATACAATTACCTGGACTTTCATATCCTTAACAGACACTCAGGTTAGACCACAGTGATCAGTTTAATATGTTGGGTTGAAACAATTTCACTCATCCCTAATTTTTTATTTTTATTTTTAATAATTTTTTTGATAGAATGTATAATCATATTAAGAGTCAGAAGATATTTATTCATTAAAAAAGTTCAACTTTTGTAACATTTGAAGGTATGTTTACCGGTTTATAACTTCAACTGAAGTTCCATATCTAATTAGGAAAAATATTTGATTAACTTTAGACATTTATAAGAAACTCTCATAGAGCAAGAACATTTGGATATTGTTATTTCAAATATCAAGGTACAACTTCTGCCATTTCCGTTCGTATTAACGCAGTCATTGCTTTCGTGGAATTTGTCAGCGTTTTGAAGGTTATCGCACCTGTTTGCTGATATCCCGCTGGAACAGGAAATTTACTAAGCAGTAACACAACATCACGAGCTCGTAAAGTGAAACTGTTGACGCACGCCTGTTCACTCTTGCTCATTTGCGGTTTACATTATAAATAAATGATTGCGCAGAAATAAATTAACACGACTTTAGTCTAGAATAGTGAAAGACAAACAGCGTTCTGTTGCAGACAATTATATATGAAAATTATTGCTTTCGTGATTCGCAATAATTAATTTAATAGTGAAGATTGATGCCTGGTTTTTAAATAACTTGAAGACACAGGTTTGTCTTTTTGTGGTTTATTGGTAACAGAAATGTAACATCAACACATTTAGGCTGAAAATTTTTTGATAAACAAAAGGCATATGACGATGCCTTCGAGGACAATTCAATATTAATACGTACATCGTATCCAAAAAATATTACAAGGTGTAGAAGGCCTAGAGAGCTACACATACCATAATATTCGGCAGACAGAGCCGAAATCATACACAACATAATCCATGATATTCAAGTTTGCTTCTGGTTTAAAACGAAAGTAATCTAGTGTGAACAGTGAAACCACTTATTTATATAATTGACAGTTAGCTCCGCCCAAGAAGATCACGTGGTTAACTGAATCCTTAATAACATAGCCCCGAATACGACAAGTTGTATTTAAAAACCATGTTATTCCAAAATAATATAGTTTTTAAAGTTGTTAATCGATATTATATGCAATAGGTCTATATTTAAAGTGGCAGTTGTTTGATGCTTCTTGCCGAATCATTAACATAATATTATCGATTAGTAAATTAAGAATGAAGCGGAAGTTACATGAGTAGATTTCAAGATTTTTAAATCTACACTCCGTATTAAATTTTATTTTCAGAATGATGTTTACAAAAAGGGGCATTTAAAAATGCAATAATTAGAATATGTTGTCGCTTAGTGTTTACAACAAAACTGTATACTTCTTCTATAATTCTGAACGAAATCCTCTTAAAGAAAGTCTATTTATGCACAATATAAACTCAATAATTCGAAAAAATAATCAGCTAGACAGATTATATATTTGATCCTTTAATTATTATATGTACAGCTATGATTTTATTGCTAAAATTGTAAATCCGTACCAAATTTTAAATCAAATCGTAGATAAATAATGCTTGATATTTTAAATTGGCATTAAAAGTGTAGTTTTTATTGCAAAATTAGAGTCTATGATCAATGGGGCGAAATTTGAAGTACATACTCTATTCTCACTAATAATCAACGAAGTTAATTCAAAACGCGTCTTTATTCTACAAATATACATTTATAACGAAAGGTGAGTACACTGTTTGGTTGTATAATATACAAAGTATAGTATACAAATACAAAGTATGTTGTATACATGTTACAAGTTATACAGCTTATACATATTGTATACATGTTATACAGCTGAAAACATTTGCTAGTAAAATGATCGTTAATAGCGTTATATTATTATGGCTTGAACTTATACAGAACTTTAAAATAAGTGTTAATATCGTTTTATTTATTTATTTGTTTGTTGTTTTTGAAGCGGCAACGAAATGTATTCAGTTTTGTTGTTAACGAAAAAATATAAATTGTGTATAGTTGTTAAAAATTGTAATAAAGATTAATTTTGATGTAAAAAAATTGTTAAAAAAGTTACAATGAAGATTTTTATGTGGATTAATGTTATTTAAAGCAATGGAGTTCTAATTATTAAGATTAATTTGGAGTCAGGACCAATAACAGGTGACTGATCTTTTATTCACTTAAAAAGTGAATATGGCTAAAGACGATAACAATTACAAAACATGAACTATGTAAAGTAAGTGTTAAAATTCCTCCTTTTTGGATGGATAGCCAAAAATTTGCTTTTTTTTTAAAAGTCGAAGCGCATTTTAATTAATTTTAATTAATTGAGGTCAGGAATAATAACATTGACAATTTGAGTCATCAATGATTTTAGCGAATTAATTAAATATAATTACGAGTCAAGTTAAATAATAAAATTGCACAAAAGTGAACCAGATGCAAAAGCACCATTTTTTACAGCGGTAATTTAAAATTCTAAAACTCCGCTTAAAAACAGTTTTTAAATGAAGAAACTATTATTACCTCACTTGATATTTTTCAGAGTCAGTTCCATAAGATCCACTTTAGCACATCATCCACATTTTGTGAAAAATCATGTAAAGAATCTCTTTAGAAGTTTGAAACAGAAGGATTATTCATTAATCCAAATTTTAACGAAGCGTAAAATTTAGGAGACAATAAATTACATTTTACGCTTTCTGCGTCTAGTTTTAAGGTTCGAATAACCATTCCTATCTTTTTATCGATCATAAAAAAGTTTTCATCTCAGCTGTTGCAGTGGTTAATTAATTGTTCTAAAAACGTCACTGTTCCGGTTAACTGATCGATTTCTCATACTTCTGCTCTGAATCGGAAGATATTGGAATATAAATCATTTCAACATATCAATAATTTTATTTTTTCTGTCTTTTATAACTATAAATGATTGGCTTATAGAAGTTTTATAGAATAATATATACCATATAATCCACATGATTAATCATTTGTTATTAATAAAAATCTATCAATGTTATAAATCGATCAATCACTTTTATCTGTTATTATTATTAATAATAATAAAAAAATGTGGATTGGAACAATATATTTAGTTAAAATCATTTTGTCATAGCATAATACATTAAAATCTCGAAATTTCAGATATATAGCTGAAATTTGTATTTTTTGTTTTTTTTTTAATTACCAGGACATTTAAAATTTTTTTTCCATATCTAGTTTGGCAGAGAGTGCGTACGATATCTCCTTTGAATCACTACCCGAGTTCTATCATTTGACTTGTTGAATTACTATACTGCTTTGAAATGGATAAAAAGAGTGAGCGTAAAATACAAAAAAGGGAAGAGTTGGAAAGGATTTATGGTTTGATTGTATCAATTTAGTGTTTTGATCTAAAGTTATATGGTATCAAACAGCATGAGAAGAATTTATTAGCACTGAGAAAAAATGCACAAAAACGCTTAAATATTAAATACAGTAAGCATCCCAGTATCTGGCCTAATGTGGTGGAAGAGCAGGCCGGATAACAAAAAACCCGGATAGGTCGGAGTTCTGTGAATTCATTTCTTTGCCCATCAATACCAAAAGACAAAGTTTTTATACCAAAATCCTTGGTTATAATACGTATTTTCTCACTTCTTATTAAATGCTAAGCCCACCAATTGTCTCAAGGTACGTAGAATGTGAACACGGTCCGGTGAATCATAGGATCAGTTGCTGGTAACATGTCGAGGTAAAATAGAAAACTCCCTACTGGTAGTTTATATACGTTTAGATAATGGAGTGTATGTTTTAAAAATGTATTCGAGACAAAGTTAAGGGATATAAACTGTTTACATTTTTATATAAATTCTGTATTGCCTAATTTTAATGCAAGAAACATAAGCAAAACTTTAACGTAAATCTTAGGTTTAATTCTTAAGAAAATTGATTTTATTTTTCACTGATAAATGATTACACAGATATGAAAAAAGCAACTCTAAGATAAGAGTAAAAACTTGCAATTTTTAGTTTTGAAAAGGTTGTTAATAGATGACTGCTTCTGCACTTTAGCTATCTTCTGCGACGCAATGTCCCTCCACTTAACCCAAATAGATGAAATTAGCTGGCGTCTTCCTCATTAAATTCCATTAGAAAACTAGGCCGGATAGTCTCGAACCAGATACTCGAGAGTGTACTGTTTTTGATTCAAGTAACAAATGCAGTTTTATAAAGTAAAGAACCGTTTACATTTCAACAGGAGACATTTTCTCATCATGCAGTAAATATGTGCAAAATATAGCTTCATTCCAAAGTTAAAATGGATAAGGTACAGACTAGTTCTAATTCAATCCAAAATCTATTCAAATGATCGAGAAAATTTGTTTATTAGAATCAACTTTGCCATAAAACCTTTGTGGCGCGCATCTGTCTATCTTTCCCGTGTATTTTAACAAAATTCAAAAACGGAACGAACTAAACAGACTAAATTTGGCTTATGATATCCTCGTCAAAATTGTAGACGGGTGAAATTTTTGGATGGGATCTAAAAAACAGTAATCTGTCTTTGTAGTTGTATGGGAACACGAAAACCCAAAGACAAAATGAGAAATATGGAGAAAATAAGATCCATATATCTGAAATTTTATTTCTGTATCAAACTTTGGTTTGGTAATATCTAGATAGATATTTTCATAAATTCAAACTCCCTAACCCACCGTTCCGCTTTTTTGCGGAGATCTAAACTCTTACATCATTAATCCTTATGCAACAAATTGTATCCTATCAACATCATGCCATATAAAAAGTTCATCAATTCAAAATGAATTTTTTTTATTAAATTTTTTTTTTAGAAATGTAAAAGAAAAAAAATATCAAAAGTATCATCAACCATAATAACAGCTTTGCAGGATTTGTTTACGCTACCAATATTTCAAAATTGGTGCTCATCGAAGAAAAATAATCACTATAGAATTTTATTCAAGAATTTTCTTTAACTAAAGAGACATAAGCTATTATGTGCTAGTTTGATGCATTTAGAATACATCTCTTTATCTAAGAATAATAATACTACGCTGCATCTTAAAAGGACAGAGTGAAATATAGCTGTGCAGAGCGAAATACTCGGACAATGTATATTAGGGTGTGTTCTTAAGTTGCACCCTAAATATAACAAAAAAATAATATAAAGCTTTTATGTGTATATTAATATTTTTTCCCATTCCTTTATTATTTCCCTTGTTATTTATCTTTTTCATTTATTTAAATATTCGCAAATCCCGGCTTAAAATTTGTAAAATTATTGCATTTCAATTTGTTTATATAATGCTAAAAATTGCAGTTGGTTTAAAAATTCAAAATGTACTCTAAAAAATCTTTTAGCCCTTTAAATGGCCATTTTTTTCTAGTTATATTATGTAAAAATATTTTTAGGCTTGAAATTAGAATAAGAAAAGCGATTCATTTAGCTTATTAGATAAATTTAATTTGATTTATTAATTAATTTGGTTAATTAATAATTAAGTAACAAATCAAGACACATCATTTTGAATGATATAAAGAACTGAAGCATCTAAGTTTCTGTCTTTCTAAAAAAAATTTGTCAGAACTTATGTCAGCCTACAAAATTTCATACAAAGATTGATAAATTTGGTGTGATGCATACTTCCCACGGCCTTAAAAAGGGTTAAAGAAATAGGTTGGGACGTGGTGTTTAACACATCTCACACCTATTACAATGATGAAATACTTTTAGCTATCGGTATCGTAGGTAAATGTGCGTAATGTCATGTCTATCTGATTATCCGTCAGTATGGGATCGCGACATGGCTTTGGCTTTAGCACCCGAATTTTGAATGTGCATCACAATTTGGACAAATCCTTCGAAAATACCTATTCAATTTTATTCAGTATACAGTATATAACGGGTCATATTTTGGAACGGGTCATATTCTGAATGAGTTTCTCTGGTTTTTCTGTTTGGCATGAAAATAAGAGTTTAAAAATACGAGTGAGGTTTCGATTTCTTGAGGCATTATGGAATTTCAGTTGCTCACAAAAATACGTGAATAAATTAAGTTCTGAGCACTGAGGTTAAGAAGTCTATTAAATAAATTAATTAGCACAATTAGTTGTCTAAACTTCCTAGAATATGCGATAAGAGGTTAATTTTAAGAATATAATTTTTGATGTGTAGTTTGCAAACTGTAATTATGTTTCAGCATTGTTTAACAAGATATCCATAAATTTGATTTTAAATTTAGAATAATTATATATTTTTAAGTATTCCCGATTAAAAGAATTTATAAAATAGATTAATAAACTCGACATATGAAAATTTTTATTTTCATCCTTTTTTACCTAAATTTAATTTAATAAATTATTGAATTTTCTGACAAAAAAAATCCTTTTTTACTAACCCATCTTCATTAACCACGAATTCACTTGAAAATAAAATAAATTCTACTTCTAAATTAGCTTAACTTGAACTTCCCACTTATTTTTATCTTCAATTAATAGTGATTCAAAAAATAAATAAAAGGCAACAAATAGATCCACCAAGGCTTCCGTTCCAAGATCTTTTCCATTACATATATGTACTGATAAAATACAACTATTTTAGATTTCACACTAATGTATTCAGTTTTTTGTGTTCAGTCTCAATTTTGAGGTGTCATTTTTTGTTTTATTAATATTGTGTTCAGACATTTATAAGTCTATGCATTTTTATTTTCCTCTTTCTTTCTAGATATCCTCATGTCTCGCTTTCTCAACCAGCCTTCTGTTGACACATGAGACAGAGTAATTTGTATTTCCAAGCCATCAGCTCTCTTTCTCAACAATGCCATCAAAAGAAATTTTTATGACAACGCAGAATTCACTTTTCGGAAAACGAAAATCCAGTTTCCTTTCGTCTTTTTAAAAATATTGGGCAACGGATGTTACAAAATATCTTCAACAACCGCAACAACAAAAAGAATATTCAAGAATGTTTAGTTTACGTTTGAGCTCCAACTTTACTAAGCAAGGCAAAGATTTTTTTATCGGTTGAAAAATCTTTGAAAGCAGTTTTTATTAGGGAGTAGATATGAAATCTGTCGACTGGTATTACATTACATTTTGAATTCAGTAAAAAGATATCCATAAGATGATACTTTCCTTAAGTTTTGGTTTACTTTTTAGAAAAGTACATTTTCTTGAAATAAATACAAGTTGATGCATATTGCATGATTTCAACGAATACGATTTATTTTCACATAATACACGTGAAATGCATATTTCATTTTAGAATTCGTTCTACTTTTATCAAAAGAAAAAGATTTGGCGTCCAATCCCGTCTAAATGTCAGACAACATACATAGTTATGTTTGTTGTTTGTCTGCGATGCCAAGTAAATTGATTTTATTGTTAATAAGTAGTCTACTTTACTTATACAGAAAAAATGTCTTGTAATTTATAATGTATACTGCTTTTCATTTACGAAAGGAGCTGAAAATAATGGTCACATTTCTTGGATTAAAATAATTCAGTTTACAACAAAACGAATGAAATCAGAATTCAAATCTTAACAAAAGTATACTTAAATAATTCAATACTCAATCGTAATAGGACACTAATTATAATTAATTAATAGTACGAATCGCAGACATCGGAAAGGCCACTAGATTTCTCAGTGTTCATTAACTCGGATAATTTTGAAGCAGAATTTCAGAGCAGTTGCTTGTTTTTTTTATAGTCTAGTGAGGTAAAGGACCGAATTTTCTGGTGTTTTTTCGCATCTCTTGAACCAAGCTTCGTTGGGCCTTGTAACCCCGTATTTTTCTAAAAAGTATTTTGTGCCAAATTTGGCCGTCTAGTCACCAAATCTGCGCAGCATAATGAATATAAATGTAAAAGATTAATTGACAGCAAATCATATTTCATTTGATGAAGTGCTTCATATATGAGTTTTACTTGGTACTGTTTTTCACTGCAGATTGCACATAATAAAATGTAACTATTTATTTCAACACACACACATATTAAAATTTTAAGCTTCATTCGGTCACATGTAACGGATTACTTTAAAATCTTAACTATCTCACATGATGTTGTCTGAAAAATATTATTATTATTATTATCATTAATAATAATAATTCATACAATTTATTACAAGCGAATTATACTAAAATATTATTTTTAACCGATAAGTTTTTACTTTTTATTTTAATCAGGGGAAGCAATATTCTTAAACTAAAGGGAACTTATTTAAAATTAAAAATATTTGTATTTATTGTTGAGTAATAAATCAAAACTGAATCAATTCAGAATATTTGGCATAGAATATCTTTCTTCGACTTGATGTAAATTCATCCTCCAGCCGTTGTTATCGATGCAATATGTGACTGGAATTTATTGGATAATTTAATGAATTACTCATACTTGCTACATAGTCACTTGCTATATTTTTCATCTAACATCTATTTGTGAATTATATTACATTGCATCGCGAAGCTAGGTCTTTCTTTTTCTTACAAACACGAAAATTAAATTGACATATACATTTTGCATTTATCGCGATCGATCAACTGAAAGGGTTTAGTCGAAGGATTTAAAAAAAAAAACATTAATTAGTTTCAGAAAAATCGGTATCAAAGTTTACGAAAAAATGTTTAAAATGTCAAAACAGTTCATTTCGACATTTCGACTCCATTTTGGGGCATATTACAAATTTTGAATTAAAAATTTCGAAATATATTTCCTTTCCTAACTTTCCGATATTTTTTAGGTTTGCTTCTATTGCGATTTTTCTTCGAACCAATTAAATTTGAATCAGACACTGAGATAAGAATGTTGAAAAAAGATAAAAAAGCACCCACATGTTGTAATTATAAACTTATTTTACCACACCCTGTGTAATCGAATTTCATCAAAAAGGAAAACTTTCAATCTCGATGTTCAGATTGTTCCATGGTAATCTAAATACTTCCTTATAACTAATCTGGCCTTCGAAACTAAAACAACATTTATCTAGTTTTGGATTTTATCAATTAAGTTAACACAGAATTTATTTTTATTCAATAATTTTCCATTTCAACTGTCAAACTCCATTCAGAATTTTTAAAACAATGCTTTTTTTATTTTTTCATATCAAAGTAGATTTTAAAATCGAAGTAATTAAATCTTAGTAGCACCTGAAAATGTCTTTCAGATTTGACTAATAGAATTTTTTTTATTTTTTCTTTATTATTAATTTTATCGAATAAGAAAAGAATAATATTTCAAAATTATAAAAAAATTAATAGAATGTATACAATTGAAAAAAGTTAAACACGGACTTGCATATACTTGCAGTATATGTCTTTCTTAATGATTCAAAACCACCGTAAAGCTGTATCGTGTATTATTAAATATTTTTATGGGGATATTTTGAAATAAGGATTTTACTTATTTAATCCACATTTATAGTTTAATTGAACAAACACTGTGATTTGAAACTATACGGAGTCTATTTTTGTCATATTTCATAATTTTAAACTGTGATCAAATGACAAGGATGACACTTGAAGAGTTACCCTTCATTCTAAGTGTCCAAATCATACTTTAGATAGGATGTTAGATGCCGACAGAAATACGTTAAGAATTTTTGCTAAAATGGAATCTCGAGTTTAGTTTAGTTTAGTTATATTAACTTCCCTTTTTCAAATCAACACTAGGGCTAAATTTTGGGACGGACCTTATAATTTTGAACAACGGTCAGATGACGAGGATGACACCCGAGCTGGCACTCCCTCTCCAAACTGCTGCACCACACCAGTGAAAGGGCGTTTGGTTCCAATGGATTTAACGTGCTCCTGACCTGCTAACACGACGATTCTTCTGTGGAATCGTGTCTCCAACCTGAAGCCCTCCGGTTCCGAAGCCAAGATCTTACCATCAGGCCACCGCGGCCCAAATGGAGTCTCGAAATTCCAATTGAAAAAGGTTTTAACAATAACATATAATGTTTCGTGACAACGTATAAAGCAAGAAATTGAACCCCCCCCCCCCTAAGCAAACAAAACCCCTGTATGAAAAGTTTTGTAACAGAGACAACTTAATAGAACAGAAGAAACACCTTAATTCAATAAAATTGTAATTCTATTGAATATTTTGAAATTATTTAATAAAATAAAATAAAGCTTTAGAATATTTTTTATTCATTCAGGTGCATTTCGAATAGTTAGCCTAGTTTTAAAATATCATTTTATTCTTGCCAATGATGCATTTCGAAAATGGTAATTGTTTCTAAGTCAACTAACATCTTCCAAAACAATATTGTTCTTCGAGGTTTACAAATCCGTAATTCATATTCATTCACCTCCAGAGGGATAAAATAAAAATAGTCATTTTCATATTGAAAATTTTATAAGAATTTTTTAATAATTTTTAATTTAGACGATTTTTTGAACACATCTTAAATTAACAATGATAAAATCCTATAAAAAATGTTAGAAAGATTTCTTTCTGGAAATTGCTTTTACAACAAACCGCTAGTAATCAACATTCTGAATACTTCCTGAAAATTAGAGATATATATGACACGCTCATTAAATACTTCCCCCACACACTTAAAGAATTTCAGTCATTTCAGCGAAAAACATCATTGCACTCTGCTTCTGCAAAAACAAATGGCCCACTCTCTTTTCAACTCTGACAGAAGGAACGAGTTCCAAACCTACTTTCGATCAAACAAGTTTTTCGGTCGATTTCACAAGCTTTCGAAACAAACCTCCCTCCCCCATTCCCCATTTTCCTTCCATTGTTTTTAACAGGCGACAATTCTGTCAACTGAAAAGAAAATTCGATTGGTTTTTAGATGACCCAGCAAACTGGTTTCCCATTTTGGTTCTGTACCGACCAGAACTTTTTCGAGTTACGACCTTGAGAACCCAGGATGTTTGACACACCTAAACAGCATGTTCGGTTTTTCTTGCCAACACACATTAAGGAATGACGCATCGACGCTGTAAATGATTGAATGTCGGTTTTCCAGCGATCAAAGAGGCAATGCTGATATATAGAGGAGCTACTCGGAAGGGAAGTTAGTATCCAGGTGAACATTTAAGGTGAAAGATGTCTGTGGGTTTAATCGCAGTTCTCACGCTTTCCGTGATCGCGGGATGTTATGGAAACACCTTCAAGATGGGTGCGTGCCCGAGAGTTGTTGTTATGGATCAATTCGATTTTGACAGAGTAAGGAATATTACGAATTATTTTATATTTTATGTAGTATTAAGAAGATTTTTTTCGATGTTAATTAATTTATTTCTTTAAAATAAAATTAATTTCTTAAATAAAGAAAGGACAAAAATGAATTTTTCCAAATCTTATTTAATAATTTATTTCCTTTTTTTAATTTAAGATTAAAAATCAATGTTAAATAGAATTAATTATTCTAGAGAATATCTATTTTACACAAATAATTATTTTTTTTTAATAAAAAAAATTGAGATTAGTTTAACTTTTTTTATATGACAAATAGATTTAAATATTTGCTAAAATTTTTACAATAGAATAATTGGACATGATTATACAGCAAGGGATGAAATCCAAAATACACATCTTTAGACATTTTTTTAAATAAAATATTAAAAAAAAATTAAATGATGCATTATTTCAAAATTGGTTATTACATTGATAATTGCCTGTTGTATCATAAATTTTATTCGATTTCGACGACAAATTTTATCCCTTAGTTAGAAAAAAAAAAAATCAAAATAGTTGCTGGTTTCCGATATCATAACTGAGTTTTGTTTTAAGAAATTGTTTGTTTTTCACTTGCTTTTACATTTGAAAGCTATTTCTTTTCTATTTTTTTTATGTAAAGAAGAGAACAGCTTCTTTAGCTATACATGAAATAATCTTGCACTTAGAAAGAATTGGAATATTAAGATAGATTAGCACATTCGATATTATAACACTGCAATTAAAAAAAAATTTTTTTTAACGAAAGCAAAATGGTTTTTAAAAAATTATGAAAATATTGATAGAAAATTCATCTAAATTATGATACTTATCGAAATTATGAATAAAATCTCAATGTAATTATGAAAAATTAATAAAAAGTATTTATAATTAAAGTCTAACAATATTATATAGTATGATACAATTATAAATTAATCTGAATACAATATAGTAAACTACATTATAATATTTTCGAAGTATAGCATAGAATATCAAATTTAAAATATTATGTAGAGCATAATACATCTTTTATTGAGTCTTGTTCCTTTTTTAACATCTGTAGCACTGATTGGTTTTAATTGAAGACTCATTCAGAAATTAAAATAATTTATTCAATGAAAATTAAACAAAAGGCTTAGGAGATTTATTCAATAATGCTAAGAACTGGATTAATTACAAACCAGCTTTATGGCAAACGATTAATATATTCAAATTATAGGAAAAAAAGCTTAATGGATTGTGTATATTACTATGCTAAATCTACAAACAATCCGTTTTCATTAATAAACTACAGTTTTATGTATTTTAAAGCCTTTTAAAACTATTTTTGTAGAATACTTTTTTTTCTAAAGACAAAAGCCTACATTTATCAATAGAGAATTATTTTAAAGTCAAGCATAGTATACATCTAGCATCAATTATTTTTTCACTCGAGGGTCAGAATTATACAATAAAGATAAGCTCTTAAGATTTTAATCCCGATGAATTTATGCATGTAAAATAAACATACTAGGCAGAGATTAAAATGATAAATATAGAATATGCTTTCTTATATGAATATTTCATAATTTAAAACTCTATTACGCTTTGAATAATTATTAAAGCACAAAAAATCATAATAAATTCAAGAAAAAAATTATTCTAATGAGAATAAAATTTAAATATTGGAGTGACTTAGAATGAAATCTGTATTTATTTATTTTAATTTAATATTTATATTTGAAACTTTGGCACATCAGGTCCCCAGAAAAAGCTTGTGGTTTTCATAGAAGCGAAATAAAAAAAAAGAATGTAAAAGTAAATAAAGTTTTATAATTTCATGAAATTAAGTTTTTTTTAAAAGATGAAATACAAAATATTTGGAATATTAAGTCGCTTGAATCGTTTTTTGGAGTGATATATATAAGAGAGCACAGCGAAAATAAGTCTAGAATTTTAGAACTTGACACGAAGATTAGCAGTATTTTACTTCTTCTTAAAAACAGTTGTTTTCATTGAACAATTTGATATAGAATTTTGATATAGGTATTTAATATGCCGGATGATCAATTAATAACATCCTTAACTGGTTCCAACTAATCTCATGAATTAAAGAGTTTTTTATAAAATAAAGGAATTATACATTTTCACGTTAACTTAATCGTATATTATATGTGTCCAGAAACAGTTTTCAAAAATTCTGTTTTTCATTTTCTTAATAAAACATCTATATGGTAATTTAGTTTTTTTAAAATTTTCCGTTAAATATTTACTGTTGTGTTGTTTCCAATGTTTTAATTCATATTTTCAGTATTCTGGAGAATGGTATGTAATTCAGAGGTTCAATCCCATGGCTACCTGTACCAAAATTGCAATCGAGAAAGGTCCTGATGGAGCATACACTGTCAATGAAACAAGTCGACCCCTTGGCTTGAACTTCGGGTAAGTCTCAAATTCCACATAATTTGTAATTAAAATGGTATTATTTGATAATGCGATTAAAGTTAGAGTAAACCATTAATAATATCAGCAACCATTGCAGCATTTTGATTCAAAGCTATATAAAACATATACTACTTAATGAATATTTTGCGTTTTTTGATTGAAAATTAATCAATAAAATTTTTGTTTTTTAGATTCCATCAGCAATATATTAAGGCAAGAAAAATAAACTTTTTGAGAAATGACACGACCTCTATTTTTAGATTGGAGAGAAATTTGGGTGAGTAGAAATTTAATGAAATTAATTAAAAATACAAGAATTTTATTCGAAATTGCAATTTAATGTTGCAGAAAAATTAATGTATTTTAATTGAAATGTGTTGGGTAGAAACTGATTTATTAAATTAGATGATTCGATACCATCGTATCGAGAAATGTTGCATATATTTCCATTTTTTCATCTTTTTAAAGGAAAAAAAAATCTATTTTGTTATTTAATAAAAAAAATATCGTTTTCACTATATAGCAGAAGACATCAGTAAAATTTTATAAAATATATAGAGTAATTGTTAAAAAAATAAGAATAGGTGTTCTGTTATAGAATAATTAATTTTTAAAAATAAACCAGTAAATAGTTTGTTTTATTAAGATATTTTATAAAATATTATTTAATTTTAGATCGATAAATATCAATTTATTTAAAGTACGCTATAATCCATTTATTGTTAATTCTTCCACGAATTTATTTAAATTTCTAGTTAGATGACAAATTTTATTTGCTACTTTCGTTAAATGTTGTTTTAATCAAGGACGCAAAGAAAGTATAAGTGGGATTTGTATTTTTAATTAATCCTTAATTTTTGATTTAAATATTATATTATAATCCAAAAATCATGTGAAGCAAGAACCAAATATATTATAAAAGAGATTTACCATTATTCATTAAATCATTTATAAAGACCTAAATAATTCGAGATACTTAATATTGAGATATCTGAAAATTAAATTCCATCTATTTAACACGTTTCTATTACAATATATCCATATAACACATTATAGAAATCTTTCTATGGTAGACATTTATCTAAAGAATGCATTATAAAAAAGATATTTTGAAACTGAGCAATTAAATAGTTTAATACAGAAAATAAATTTAGAACGAGTTAAAAACAAAGAAAAATGAACGATTTCGAATATTAGGAAGCTTTGATTATCTCATCCGAGATATAATCTATGCTAATTAGTTCATTTTCAAAGAGAATATTACAGCTATTGATTATAAATGAAATGGAAATGGAAATTGAAAGCGATTAATTTAATTGAGAAGTTCCTGACTTTCTGAGAAATCCAAATTATGTAATTGCTTTCCTTCTAATTTTAACCAAGTGTTCGGAAATTATCCTAGATTTTAATATTTTCTTTCAAATTTCTTATTATAATGTTGCCATTTTCCTTAAAACTAGTAATCTTAAGATTATTAAGAGAAGATAATGCAATTGATTGATGTGGTGTGATTTCGGAGTTTTGTAAATCAATAAGATATTTTTCAACTGAAACTATATGGATGTCCCAATTATCAAGGAAGCATGTTGTATTTATCTATTATCTATCTGACTTGGTTTTATTAAAGCACGAAAATATATTATGGCCCCAAATTATTTTCCTGTAGCGCAACTAATTCGACGTAGTTATGCAATATGGAACCAATTATCATTCTATAATTTCGTGTTCATAATTGCATGATGCGTTTAAAATATGCCTTGTCAATTATTTCAAACTTAGTCCTATCCAATGCACAGCATACGAATTATTGTGAAGTAATTAGTTTTGAATTAAAGCGTTAGAACTTTAATAATTTGTCAAAATATTTTCATTTCAAAAAATATATATTTGAGGGGATTTATTACTGTAGAACAACGTTCCTTAAAAGTTGATTTATTATATTTATAGTTCTTTGAACTAACTGCCAATGATTAGTAGATTATTTAATATTATTATATAAAATCAGAATACATCGCATTAATTTTTGTCCTCTTATAAACTGAAATTCTCCAAAATATTTCAGCAAACAAAATTTTTAAATATGTACAAGAAAACTGTGTTTATTTCTGTAGTTTAATTAATCAAACAATTATTCATTTGACGTTATTAATATTTTATTTATATAAACTATTCTTTTATTTATTTGCTAAGATTATTTATTTTTAGCCTAAAAATAAATAATCTTAGGCTAAATAAATAGCTTAATTAAATAATTTTAGCTAAAATAAATAGCCCTATTTATTTTCACCTTAATTAACCTTATTTTCACCTTAATTAAGTGAAATCATTTTCTTTAGACCAAGAATATTCTTTAAACCAAGAATTTTAGTGAGGATACCACGATACGGAATATTAAAATGTTTTTGCTTTCTAATCTAATTTTTGCCAGCTAATGATTAATAAATAATTCCTTTCTAATTATCCGAAATGCTTACATTGGTTTTTACAAAGAATTTAACTGACATTTTAATTGTATTTATAATAGTTAAACTCAGAAATTTGTCTGTTCAGTAAATATTCATATTAAGATTGATAAAACCTTATTTAAATTTTTAAATCAGTTTTATAAAACTTTCTAGATAATCTTATATTAAATTCAAAAGAAATATAATATTATTGTTGTAGTTTAGAGTTATTAATTAAAGGATGAAATTATTCATTCGCTATTTATACTTTTATTTTTTGAATGAAGTCTGTATTTATAAATATGTTAAACTTTAGAAATGTACACAGTTTGAGTAGAAATTTATAAAAGCAAAATGAAAAATTTTAAAATTTGTTAAGAAACTCATTTTATTGTTTGGGAAATTTGTGCGAGTTCTTTTTACTATTTATAAATTAATTTAAAACTAATTAGAATTTTCATTCCAAATAACGAATCACAGAAAATCATAATTTAATCATTCAAGCTGATTTTGATTAATAATGAAAATAATCGGCTTGGATAGAATAAATGCCACTCCCACCATGCACAGATACTGATACAACAATCGAATAAAAGAACAGATTAAAAAAATACAAAGAATTGAAAACATCTGTACAACAAAAACAACAACAACAAAAGAAGTAACTTTAAGTTCTTGGCATCCATCCATTTATCACATTGAAAATTGGCAAACATTCAAGTTAGATAGATGTCTTAAGGTTGAATGAGTTGCATTTAGTGACACGCCTATCAATTAATGTTCGGTGCCAATATTGTATTTATTAAGGAAAGTGGATTTGTTTCTTTCTTTCTTGTGTTGAAAATATCAGTTAACACGATGCATCGACTTTTTTTTTCAATTCAGAAGTGCTTTCAATGAGTAACCTTGCTGCCATTTCCGTATAATTAAAATTTTTTATTAACGAATTGTGAATAAAATATTGATTCTGCGGTAGATAAAAACTTTGTAAGGTTAACGCCTCAACAATGTTTCATTTGATTCATCTGAAAATTCCGGTTAATAATTTTAGTTTATATTTTATTGAAAACATTACTTTTAGTAAGTATTAAAATATTCATATTGAAGGTCAGGCCATATAGTTGTGCTTATTGTCACAGGTTATTTTCCTGCGATGTCCTTCGTTTTACAAGGTCTTTTCGTTTCCTCAAACTCAATTAAATTTCTTATTTCATGACTTCCGTCTAATTTTTCAGTATTTTCATTTTAATATAAAGCAATGTCAAACTCTTTGTATATAATGACAGATATGCAATCTAAATTAATGTTTGTTAAATAATTTAGAATTAATGTAAATTTTACCTAGTCATAAATGATATGACATTGAAGTTAAATTCCGTAATTCTTTATTTCTGAAACGCTATAATAAAAGAATGGGTTATATATAATTTACATTTTAAATAACTAAATAATAAATTATTTAAAATTATAGAATAATGTAATTCTTAACACCGTTCAAAAATAATTCATTTAAATATTTTGAAATGTCATAAAAATTTCACATCATAACATCCTTTACCAGATCCCACTTTATATGTTATTATTCTTAAAGATATGAAATGTAAATTAAATTTGAATCAAAAGTGTGCCACTAAGTGAAATGTCTGTTCTCAATGCTTCTTTCACAACTTAAAAAAAAAAAAAAAACTGAATTGCAATTCTTATATATCATTCAAAGCGGTTAATTACTCAATGAGGTTGAATAATCAGGAAAAGGTATTTTATTGCCAAATTACCAGGTGAAATACGACAGCTTAAAAACGGTTTCTATTGAGGTAACTTCGAAAATCAGTGACCCATTTCTTAACATGAGATGCTATCTGACAATTAGAATTGTTCTCAAATCACATTTAATTGTATTAAGTGCTGCTATTCGTTTTCCTTCCATTGAATGAAAAGTGATATTTTTTAATCATAAATCTCAGAAATGAGCATATGTTTGCTACCAGAGATCTTGTCTTTTGTTTATACTATAATATTTATAAGATTCAGAAAAACGCTGAGTGCAATTATAACAGAACAGAACTACAAGTTCATTTACAGCAGCATAAAATAAATACAAAAATTAAAGCAGAACAGATACAATTTGTGATGAAGACTTCAAAATAAATTATACAGGCATTACGAGTAACTATCCAAAATGAACAAATGTTGCTGCTTATGATTCTTGCATGTCAAAAATTATCAGTAAAATGAATGAAAGATATTAGAAAATTTTTCATTATAAAATGTTGTTTCCCAAAACTAAATGCTCAAATCTACCATGCGGCATTGGTTGAGACACCTTGGATACATAATTGAATAGTGGAATTGATAGATAGACTTATTTTATGCATTAAATATGACCTGCATTTGTGAGTGTAGATGGTATACATCAGCGGTCTTGTAGGACCCCCCATAGATAATCATAAATTGACTACTCCGCCCACCAGAAGGCACATGTGAAAACTAGAACGACCGGCCCGGCAGCAACTAGCAGGAACTGTGGTTGAGTCCTAAGGGCCATCACTGGCTCCGGTACAACCCTTCCCTAAGGAAGTACGTTCCTTCATCGATGGGAAGAGCCAGACCCCCAACATTTCATGTACCTACAGGGATGGCGAGAAACAATCCTCATACCAAAAGTTTCTCATCTTCAATTACGAGGTGCCTCCCTCCCGTGGGATTTCCCCCATAGATAAGGTAACATTCGAAAACATTTGGATACATTCAATATTTTTTTCTGGCGTGTGGGAATGACTCGCGATTTTTTTTGCTTTCGCATGCAACCATTTTCTATAAATTTCTTGAATCAACAAATAATAAATCTATTGCTACACTACAAAAATGGATTTACTGTCCGCATATTGCAGTGCATAACACAACTTCTCTCCAGGCATCGTCATTTTTTCGGAAGAAACAACAGCGCCACTTTTTACCTGGATTATATAAAATCCCGGAATGAAACTTCAAACTTCCTTTTATGCAATGATGTATCGTATTCATCTTTATCTATTATCATTCATTAGAATTAAGCATTTTTAATCTGTTTCTTATTTTGAATAATCTTTTATTCTTTGTTATGAGAAATTAATATATTTTTTTCTTGTTTGCAGTTCATTTCACACTGAGTACTTTTGGCGTTGTGGACACCGATTACGACAAGTATGCTATCGTTTGGGGATGCGATCCCGTGCTATTTGGAAGCGTGCAAAATGTTGACATCCTCTCCAGACAGCCGACGCTCGATACGGACACTATAAAGAAGGCAAAGGACACTTTGAAGGAGATGCACATCGATACAAGTCCTATGGACAATGTTGACCACTCTCACTGCGGCAATTCTGGAAATGGCGATGGCTCTGAAGGGGAGGGAAACGCTAATACAAATAATATTGTCGCTGGCTAGTCATAAAAATAATCTTTGAACATTAACATCATCAAAGTAGATATCATTATCATGATAAATGACCTCAGTAAGCACATCTTGAAACTATTTGAAAATGTTCATCTGTTAGTTTATTGTTTGTTGTTAGTAAATGAAATTTGAATTCAATAAAATCGTAGAGCGGTCGTTACTTAAAAGCGTCTTCATAGATTTGTTCCATCATACAAAATAAGTTGTGAATAAACTTGATTAAAAATTGCTCTGTACTTTGTTTTAATCGTTGATATAAAATGAGCTGAATTCTTTGTGAATGGCTAATAACATCTTATAAAGCAATTATTTTTTCATACGACTACTTTTAGAATATAATAGCTTTAAATTATTGCTTTAAATAATGTCGCTTTCTTCATTAAGTAAAATAATGTATTGTTTATCGCATAAAAGGTTGATTTTTAAATCGATTTTTTTTAATTTTTTCTTACAAAATAGAAGCGATTTAATTTTTACTAAATAAATAATATGTTTATTTAATCCTTTGCCCTGTTAGTCTTATTCAGTACAATAATTTTGACAGAAAGTTCCACTCTTTTGCAGACAAATTTTACCGAGTTATAAAGCTTTAAATATATCTAAGTGAAACACTTTTAAATTATTTCATTTGCTGCCTTGATGAAATTCACCAATATTGTTGGCAGCATTTGCACAAAATGACCATTTATTGGATAAAAATGATGAAATTTAATCTTCGTAAGTTGATCTAATTTTGTCTTCGAAAATTAAAAAGTTTTTGTAAGAAATATTACTATGTTAAAATTTTTTTTAATACAGCTAATACCATGGGAGGGGGGAGGTATCTATATATGTAGATTTGCTTATTTTTTCAGCAGAATGCTTATTGGCTCAAACAATTTGAAATACGATTAGCTACGTCATTTGAAACATTTTTCCTATTTCTATTGCGTTCTAGAAATAAAATATTGGACTAAAGTTAGGAAGAATACCCTGTATTTCATTTCCTATTTTTATTTTTTTTGTTTATATTACAAAAAGCAGTTAGATTCTCAATAGTGCAGTGATGTCTATAAAATATTCCATGCAATACCGCAGACGAAACCCAATGGAATTGCTTCACGTTCAAGTGATATCAAATGCACCCAGTTCGTTTAATATGGGGGTTCATTCAACTTTTCATTTAATATGTCATAGCAAAATGATAACAGGCTGACATTCCGTGTTATATTATATGAACAGTTACTTTTGTTAAATGACTGATTTCTGATCAATTATTTCACTTAAGAGAATCATATATTAATTACATATATCCTGTTCTTCATATTTTGAAGGAACTGATTTTAATTTTAGGTTGTAAAAAAGGAAGTTTCTGTATATGCAATTATTTTAAAATCTAAGTTGCAAATGATGAATGGTAGGAAAAATAGTTCACATTTCTACCGCAGAATGACTTTCTCATATTGGAATACTGAAAGTAGAATTAAGTTTAAATAATATATCCCTAGGAGTCATTAATCACTCAATAACTGTAAATTGAAAAGACATCTGGTAATTAAAAGTGAATAACATTTGAGCCAACGGATCTGAAATAATGCATTAAATATCAATAAAATTCCACACATCTTGGAAAATTTTTTTTAACTAAAAAAGTTAATTTCGTCTAATATCAGATATTAGCTTCAAAGACATTTGGAAATATACAAATTAATCAAGGAAAAAACAGTTAAAAATTTTTTTAGGTAATTTTGTGCGTTGGTTGTTGGACGTATATATTAATCCAAGGCAAAAGATATTAAATTATGTATTAAAAGTTAATTAAATATCATACATTTTATGCAAAAAAGTTGTGGAGTTAGTTTCTTTATATTGTCTGCAATAAAATGCTAGAGAAACCGAAATTATTTAAAAGGATTCATGCCCTTATTTCATTCATTCTGACTTAAATTATTGGGTGTTTTGGGGAACTAAAATCTTATAAAAGCAATCTAAGTACGAAAAATGTATAGTTAAATTGAGAATTTCAGTTAATATGAAATAATTTTGAATGAAAAAGTACCTGGATACCTAGACTGAGATTCAAGCTCACTGTTTTACTTATAAAAATAAGTAATGCTAATATAAACTTCTAATGAAATACATTTATTAATTCATATATACTCCTATTGAATAGTATGTGTTCAATTACTTTACGCAAGCTTCATTTTAGAATATACAACGCATAATGCAGCAATGAAATGCATGTGACATCATAGTCAGATAGCAGCTACAGTTAGGCTTGTTATGATAATACTACTACTTGAATAAATTACGTATGAAGACTAAAAGGATACTTATATTTTTCTTCGTTCTTTTCTTTTAATAACTGAGATTTGAACTTAAGATAAAATCTAAGATAGAGGTCATACTTCATTAAAGGATAACGCAACCAACCTCTTTGCAAACATGTTCTGTTATATTAATCCTTTATTTGTAAATGAAAAGTCATATTGGCGCAAATACATTATAATGATGGCAGTTAACTTTTAGAAAAGATTAGAATGTCTTACGAAAATATGCCCCTGACCAAGTTTTCTAATTAACTTCCATTGTATACTGTCCTAAAAATGCCTTTCAAATGATAGTAAAATGTTCTTGTCATTGAAACGTTTTGCTGAAATGAAAACGACAAAGTTGATTGTCAATTCTTATGCAATACTTCTCACTTTATTATTTTTTTTATTTAGGTTTTATAATTTATAAAAACATAAATATAAATGGTGGCATTCAGAAAATGCATGGACAAACATCCCGCGTGAAAATAGTATAAAACATTTTCAAATTGTTTTATACTACAGACCAATATTATTGATTTTATTTAAATTTTACTTATTGGAAAGATAAGATTTAATGATAATTACGGATAATATAGTATAAACAAACTATTTCAGAAGTTGAAAAATTAAAAAAATTTAAAAATGAATGGCGATGAATGCAAGTAATGGAGTTAAAAAATTATCTTTTTTCTATGATGATTGATTACAATTTTTTCCTAGATTTTAGCAAACCAGATAAATTGGATTGATTATAACATTAAAAATTTTTTTCCTTCAAGACTGGATACAAAATTGTTCCAATTCTAGCATTATTCAGTTATGGGCAATCTGCGCTTTCTGTAGATTCACTAGCTAAAGGAAATAATTCATGATGTGCCAGCTACAAAGCAAAGTATCTTCAGAACGTTTAGAGACGTGGTTTAGCGCTGTACTGCAATGTCAGCCTTTATCTTCTAGCAAGATGCGTGATCAAAATGATGAGTATTTTATACGTATCACTTGAACACGAATATGTTGCTCATGACTTATCTTACGAAATGTTGATTTTTTAAAATTTTTTCGCTTTGTTCGTACAGAGACTCGCCATTCATTTAATTCTTTTTGATCTAAGTGAATATTTTTGACCACCGCTATGGTGGTCGTGTGCGCCATGAAAATATGGATTTTATTTATTATAAAGACTAAAGATTTTATGGATATTAAAATCTTCAGTAATTCATCCTTTTTAGTGTGTCATGATATTTGAGAGAAAAATTTGGACATAATCTATTCACTATGGATCTCAACAATGTGCAAAGAATTTAAAAAACAAACAAAGAAGTTTAAGAAAGAAAAGAAAAAAATCGCTATTATCTTCTATTTATAAAAAGAACTTTTGGAAAATTTAGCGTTCTGAGCTTGTTGTTATATTATAGAAATATATTTAAATAAAATTTTAATTTTGTTTTGGGCAGACTTACAAGTTTCCCTTCAAGCTCAATCTCTATTAAAATTTTCGAGATATTTCGGAAAAAAGAAATAAGCTTTTAAGTTCTTGTAAAACAAAATAAATTATATATCTAATAAAAATTAAACTAAATTATTTTCTATGAAATCTCATATGCTTATCTGTAACTATAATTATCACATCACCAAATCCTTCATATAATAAAGTGTTTTGATTATATTATTTCCATGTTACAGAATTGAATTAACTGTAATAGTCCTGTTACAGTACGACAGTCTCGAAGTACTATTGCGTTAGAAGATGATGTAAAAATTGTGATTATTCTTATATATCACGGCATTCTATTAATGCGGTTTTCCATGACCATAGCGTGCATTCTGATTCTTTCTCAGACAATAAATTCATAGTGTCATTGTCTTGATTTACTTCAATTGTATTATAGGAGGAATTGTTTGTTAAATTTTGTTAAATATATATA
>JAPMOR010030028.1:293739-306133 GCA_026543865.1 Argiope aurantia
TATAATTCTCCACTGCCGTTTGTAACTTTGGGTGGAGTTTAAAAATAACCCTGACCCTTTTATTTGTGGTATTATCAGATGTGGAAATCCCATCTTTTGTTTTGGCATCTTGCAACTATATGTTCTTTCATTTTCAAATGGTTTTTTTTATTGATGTGAAAATAAACTTAAACATGAAAAAATAACTAAGGTCCATGACCTCAGATCTGCAGATTTTATTGATTCATTATATTTTCTCTTCACAGACCGAACTGAAGGTTATTCATAATATTTTCTTTTTTTAACTTTTGCAATCGATATTACATTCTTTTTTCTGTTAGTAAACCATTATTTGTTTTAATCCGATTTTAGTGATCAGTTTTGTTTTGAATGTTATTTAATATTTTAGACGGATAAGATCCTATTGTCAGAAAACCGGACTGTACTATATATTTATATCTAAAATTTAGTGCAAATAATAATTTTATTTATTATCAGTTTAAGCACTGTACCAGTCTGCATGAGATTTCCTACTGTAACTCTCTTTAGTTAATTTTTCAAATCTGCTCTGATATATTATAAGTATAATATACGGACTCATCTTCTAGTATTATAATTCAATCTTTGAATGATTTTTTTGTAGACTCATACACGGTTTCAAAGAAATTATATAACTTTAAATAAAACGATATTATTACAGCTATTTTGATGTAGCACTCTGACCTGCATTAATTCTGTTTCATTTAACATGACTTTGTACAAGATAATAAGAATTAATTTCTATAGATGGGCTAAGTGTATAATATCTTAGAGTCAAAACTTTAATTACTTTGAAAATTAAACTTGTCTAATTAAATGTTAACCAAATAAAATAACACAGAATAGAAGTTTTTCATTGAAACTGCTACTGAAATGACCCAATTATTTCGCCACAATAACTTTACGATAATTTTAAATATTGCCATTTAGAAGTATATCTTACTTTTCTCAAGTAATTTATCCTAATAATCCACCTCACTACTTATTTTAAAAAAATCAGGTAATTCCCACCCTAATAAGGAGAAAAGAAAGAATTCTACATGGAATAAGATAACTCATTTTTATCTTATGAACAGAAGTGCTTGAGATTTTGAATAAATCAGCTCTGGAAAAGGTAATGAGCCAGGGCCGACTTAATGCACTGCGATAAAACGACATTAGTCCGAAAATGCAGAAGCGGACTATCTTCTCTAAGTACTTCTCATTAAACGCATAAAATGTTTGAAGGGCCTTCTAGCCTTGCAAAGGATATTATATAATTTTGTGACGTTGCCTCATCCTTCTCGGTGAAAGCTGACGATGTCCTCGTTTTGTTAATTACTTTAAAAGCAGATAAATCCTGCACTTTTCGAGTTAATTTTCACTAATATGATATTGCTGTCTTGCATGTTAAAATACAACGGCGAGTAATGATATGGCCATTTAGTCTGGAATATCTACTAGTTACATTGATTCGTTTTCCAGCTTACAATGTGAATGACGATGAAAATGTAACAGTTTCAGTTTTGGGACATTTTTTTTTATCTTCCCATTTCTATAATACTAATTGAATGAACTGATGAATAGCATAAATAAGACTCAACGAAATGCGAGATTATCGAAAATAAATATATAGCTTTAGCAGTTTGTAAAGGAAGAAGCACATCGATTTATTGTCCATCTTGCATTTCTATGAATAAAAATGTAGCTGTTTTAATTTGTGAACATTTTATAATAAGAATTCAATTAGCATATACATAGACTTTGTCAACTTGTGGTAGCATAAATAAGATTCCACAACATGCGGAGATAATTGAAAATAAATTACAGCTTTAGCAATTTTTAAAGGAAGTAGGATATCGATTCATTTTTCATCTTACTATGTGATTGGCAATAAATATGTAGCCGTTTTAGTTTTTGAACATTTCTTATCTTTTCCCACTTTTATGATACTTCTACTAATTGAATGAACATATACATGGAATTTGTCCATTTCGGGTAGTATAAATAGGAATTTAAGAAAATGAGAAGATTATTGAAAATAAATATATAGAGCTTTAGCAGTTTGTAAAGGACGAAGTACATTTTCTAGCATTTCATTTTCTAGCTTAAAATATAATTGACTATGAAAATGTAGCCGTTTTAGTTTTCGGACATTTTTTTATCGCTTCTTCTCACTTCTATGATACTAACTGAATGAACATATACATGGAATTTATCAATTTCAGGTAGTATAAATAAGAATAAAGAAAATGAGGATTGTAAATTGATGTCTACAGTCGAAATTTAATCGGGTATTACTTGCCTCAAATTTATGTTATTCTAAGATTTAGGCAATAAAAATGTTTTGGCTGTTTTAAAGAAAAACAGTGACTTTTTTTCCAGTTGTGAGCCTTTGTATGTGAAGGGTAGAAACGCTAGTATCTGTTTATTTAGAAATCAATATTACTCCTATAAATAATGTAAAATTAATTTTTTAAGACCATTCTTCTATGACAGTGAGATATATTGGTTTTGCAGTTGATACAAATAAATTATGTGCATTAATCAATTTTTACGATATATAAAAAAATCGTCGTCTTATAAAATGTGACGGTATAGTCGAATCAATCGAATGTAAACTCCTTGAAGCGATAATATTCTAATCAGATATAGTATGATGAATTCAATGTAAACAAGCAAGACCTTTGGAGAGATTTATTAGTTATTGGCTTTTGATGTTAATAATTCAATTGCATGCAATCAATTGCATTTGGGACTTTATGACGAACTATTGGTATCTTGCCATAAAGACCAAAGAAAAGTTATGCATGATTGATAAAAAGATTATATTTGAGTTGAATCATAGATTCAAAGTTATGCTTGACTGATGAATCATGGACTTCTGGTAACTGGAAAGAGATAAATTTCAATATTGAAACTTAGTTACACGTTCAGGATTACAAAACAGATGTTGTCGTGGGAGTTGATTTATATCTCAAGATAAAATTAATAAACAATAAATAACTTCTGAAATAAGCGATGGAATTTTTATCACAGCAAATGGCACAGAAAACTTAGTTTCAATTCCAGAAATGATGTATTCATCTGACTACATTTATCGTATATATGCCATTTATTTTTAATTCTATTAATGACGTATTTATCTAAATACATTCATTATTATCATATATATATATGTGATGTTGTGTAGATATGATATGAATGGTGTGTGATGGCAATGATGTATTCATCTAAATACTTTCATATACATGCCAATTTAAAAGTCTGTAGTTATTTGGGAGTTATATTTATTTTCTTACATTGTATTTCAAGAATGCCACCTAAATCCACAGTTTTTCAAGCAAATAATTAATCCAACTAAAACAGGTATTGTTGAAAAAAGCAATTAGGAAATCTAAACATACTTTTTCAGTTTGTATTTTTAGTATCTTTGGATGCTTATATTCGTAGAATCAATAATTTCTTATCGAAAATTTCATGAAATACATTTAGAGATGGCAGATTATTGATGCGAGCATGAAACTGTACCTTAAATTGAAAATGATTAATTAGAAATTAGAATAAGAAAACTTGATCACAAAATATATATTTGTTCTTTTCACTTCTTAAAATCACTACAATAATTTTTGTATGTTTTTTATTAAATTGCTTTAAATTTTCCTTATTTAAAAATATGCTTAAGGCTTCCGAGAAAACTTTATACTGTCATGTAAGACATTCCAACCTTTTGTCTTTAAATATAAAAGTTTGCCAATCTTTGTTTTAGAACAAAAATATTATAATCCAAATATAAAGTAAAAAGTTTGCTTTATTGTTTCGAAGCTGGAATATAAAGATATTCAAGTATTTAAAGAAAATATTGCATAGTATAAAAAAAAACAAAAGATTCTCCCAATAATATTTGTGTAAAAATTCTGTAGTAGAAATGTCAGTGAAGATATATTTATTTATTATAATTTTCTTCTGCTTTTTTTAAAAACAAAACTCTTATGTTTAAAAAGCAAAAGAAAGTAATGAAAACAGCGACTTTGAAATGAAAGTTCATCGTTTGCGAATATTATAATAGTATTACTCCACAGCAATTTAGTAAGATTTGCGAGTGCTTAAATGTTTTGAGACAACCAGTAAACTCTCGATTAAATGTTAATAATAATGTTAAAACTCTAAATATATAAATTAAATTTTTTATATGACATAATACTTCCATGATTAGGGATACCTAATGAGACAACACTTCGTAAAATTGTTTATTTCAAAAATTAAAGGAACTTTTTAAGTGAATAAAAAGAATTAACGCCACTGAGAATGGCATTTTTATTTCATCTTCCATCAATTTTTTTACATTTATTTTGTTTCATATAAAATTTTATTCATCTTGATATTTATATTTAAAAAGAAGATTATTAGCTTCAGACAAATTTATGGATTTCTCTGACGTGAATTACATCGTTTCAAATGTTTCTAAATAAAATAAAATGGAAATAAAAATTTACGCTTTTTTCCAAAAGGTGTTTCTAATTATATATAAAAAAATCTGATATATTGTCTCATATAGATAGTCTCTTTTAGATATATCTGTGATAGGGCAATATTCTATCTTCTTTTTATAAAAGAATGAATAGTTTCATAATTTTTCTCCTGCTATGTTCGTAACAATGCTATAGTCATTATGGTGAATGTCCCATGTCCAATAAAACGCTTCACATAAGATGGATTTTTCGTTTTAAATCTATTTTTTATCTCTTAACATCGTACGACATCAACATAATCGAGATATAATAAAAACGAAATATTATGTAGAAGAAAGATACTAGAAAAGTATATGCTTATAGATGAAATTTAAAATATAAAACAATTAATCTTGCTGGAAAATATGATATCATAAGAAACATGAATAGGTATCTGATATCTAAAATAAAACGGGAAAAGAATATACTTTATTTCTCAGATATATATAATCTGGTTTTTTTTTTTAATTCTTAGTAACGCTGTGATGTTATTAGAGGACATAGACGGCGCTTTAGCAAGAATTTCACTTTCTGAATCTGAATTGGTACTTTACCAATCTAAGAATTTTTGATATTTAACAAATGATTTAAAATGCATAATCCAACCCACTCACATAATGAATTATAGCAAAGATAGGACAAAAAATTATATTCATCCGATTCAGAAAATAAGAATACCACCATAAAAATCAAGCATTTCTCTCGTTTTCTTAATATAGTTCAATAAAAAAAAGCAACTTTTCGGTTTTAATTATTATCATTAATAACACAGACAAACTTCACAAAACGAACTTGAAGATCCCCGAAAAAAATTTGATATATAGAGATATCCATATTGAAAATCTTTTATAGTTTTCTTTCTAAAAGTATTTAGTTAATAGTTAATTTTTATTGTTAAAAAGATACAAAAGATTGAATTATTAAATAAACTTATTAAAAATGCACAAATAATCATGATTTTCCAAAATTGTTAATAAGTATCTATTTGTCGAAATTACATATTTTTGTGGAGCGTCTTTATTTTTCAGCGCGTGTTTCTTTGTTTTTTATTGAGCTGAACTCATTAATTTTTATTTAAGATTCTTTTATAAAATTCTTGTTTAAAAATATCCACTTTTTCGTTATTCCCATTATGAGAACACTAAAACTAAACTTAAGTTATAATTCTCACTTCTAGTAACCAAAGAGATTCATAGAACATAAACTATTATTAATATATAACTCACTGACAATTGCGTATTGTTTTTTCGTTAATGATTTTTAGTTTTTCAAAAATTTCTATTGCAAAAAGAATCGGCTAAATACTTTTTAAATTAATTTATATTCATTTCTATGAACGAAATTAATGACCATTTTTTGATTGCAATAAGCTTACATAATTTGTCAAGTGAAAATCATTGTTCGATACATAAAAATTTTATTCGATACAAAAACTGTTTATCAATTTTAAAATCCAAAATTTCTGAAAAAAGTTCAATATTTAGAAATTTTTGATGTATAGAAGTTGGATATATGGGTGTTATTCTGTAATTATTTCATACAAAAAATTGAATATTTCATTTTCTCCATCAGTTTTGGCATTTTAAAAATATAATCGTTCCAAGAATGTGGAAGTTTTCACACACTGGCTTCTAAGTGTTATGAATTTTTAATTTTTATGAAGACATAAATTCTATGATTAAAGTTGAGTAATGTTAACTAATAATGAAAATAAATCTTGAGAGTTAAAAATCGAGTACTCAGATGGCGCTTAAAATTATCTATAATTCATCAAAAATACACCGGTCTATGTTGTTTGCTGTAATGCAAAATGTCATAAAATTCAGTGTCCATCATCAAACCATGGTACAATGAAAACTCTTCACAATTTGGCATTAAAAATGAAGTGTAGATCAACTTTGAAAATAACTATTTTTATTTAAGATTTTTTTTGTAAAATATTTATTGTTTAATATAAAAGAGTTTATGAAATGTTAGTGTTGAATAATTTTTTTCCTTTTTTGAAAATTCTTTTAGGAATACAAAAGCAAAATAGATGGTTGATGGAGATGGAAATTACATGCAGGAATACAAAGGCAGATAATTAAAATGTTTCATATTTTGTATACTTTCTTTTATTAAAAAGTAAAAAGAAACCCCTCCTACTTTGCATAAAAACTTACATGCATTTCCCCTCCCTAATTAAATAAAGTATTTTAAACTCATGCTGTTTTATTCACAGATTGCGAAGTGTCATACAGCACAACATATTTTCTAAATAACAACAAAAACAACAACAACAAAAAAAAAAAACTCATAGAAACTCTAAAGTAAAGAGTGAATTTTTTTTACGCTAAAGAAAAACATTGATTTTAGAATTATGTTTTTTTAATGATTTTTTTTATGCTACACAATTTCAACCAACATTTGTGAAGGAAATCTTAACTGTTTGTGAATGAACTATAATGTATTATGTTTCACAAAAAATATCCACTTGTGTAATAGTTTTTTGCTTCTCTATTTTCTGTCGCTTATCTCATGCCAACAGAAATAATGAAATAAAAAAATAAACAAAAGAGATTAACAGAGTACACTTTGTCATAAAAAAAAGGATTTGCGAGGAGCTGAGGTAATGAAAACAGCAAAGTTACAGTTGCGAAAAATGGTATTTATAATTAACACAACCAAACTGAACACTTCCTTTTTTAATGCGGTTGTTAGAAATAAGCAGTGTCGATTAAACAAACGAAATGCTTGTTATTCAAATATTTATAGAATCGTTGTTTTTTCTGCTAGCAGTTTTATTTTCTAAAGATTTCTAATTAAAAATTTCTGAAGAATGCTAAACAAAATAAAATTATACAGTAGAATATTTGAATTCTTGAAGTGAAAAGAAAAACATTAGGGAATCCTTATATTTAAAAAAAAGAAATTTAAATTCTTTTTACGAAAGATTTATTCGCAGTTTGATTTATACAGATCTCCTGTGCCAAGTGAATTTATTCGTCGCTGTATCAAAACCGTATTTAGAGAAGTTAAAATGATTAACACATTCAGAACATTTCGGAAACATTTTTCAAGTTTGGAAAGGGTGATGCTGGTTCAAGTATCATCTTCACATATAGCACGACTCAAAATTAGAAGGTCCATCACAGCCTATCTTGTTGTTTCCAACTGGTAAACGAATTGTAACTTAAACATGACTCCGAAAAAATTTGAGCTCTTTTATCAGTATTAAGATTTTTTTCTGTGTAAAAACTATACAACCAAAATACCTTTTTATTGGATGGCTGTCAATTATTTTTTTGATGTAGGCAGTATTATTTGCTGTGCAGTAAAGATATTTATTGAATCCTCCGCCAGAATTTGAAAAAATGGAGTCAGAAAAGAATAGTGCAGAATTAATATTATTGGCAATATGTATTATGTTTTCCTTATTTGCAATATATTTTAACATTTTCATCTCAACTACCTAGTTGATGTTGGTAAAGGAAAATATTTTGGGTAACGGGAAAAGAACTATCCCCACCCTTCTATATCATTCGAGGTAAACTAAATGATCCGTATCGTCACGATAGCATTGTAATAGGAATTATGGTTGAGTCCTAATACCTGTCACAGACCATGGTACAACCCTCTTATAGGAAATGTGTCTTATCATTGGTATTTAGGTAGCAAGTCCCGCATCATTACTTTAGTCACCAAGAAAGACAGAAGCAACCATCGAAGTTATTATTCCTATTTTTGGGATATGTCTTAGTGGTGGAGATAATATTGGTTATGAAAGTGAATGAAGTTGCAAGGATATAATAAGAGGTACGGATACATACTAAAAATTAAGTAAATTTGTTTGCAGCACATAATTCCAGACGATTTTCCTTCATGATATAGCAAAAAGTGACGGATAAAAGATAAGATGTTAAATGCGAAGTCAACTGGAGCATTTTATTAATAATAAATAATTCCAGAATTTTTTTTCTATACTTATAGGAAAAATAATGGATAAGAGAGAAATAGCTGAATGAGATTAGAAGAAAAAATTCGACAACAACAACAAAAATGATTTCAAGACATCCTCTTTATATCAGTCTTACACAACCACTAATTAGTGTACACAGAGATGAAGGATTCTATTATGGATAATATTGTATGGAATTATCGGAAAGCGCATTTGGCGCCAAATGATTCAATTTAAATGCTAATAAGGTAAATTACCATTAATTAATGCTCTTACAATCAATTATTCAGCAAAATTCTAGAGTTATAGTTATAAATTAAACATGATTGCTTTATGATTACAATATACATTGATAACACCAGTAAACTCGATATTCATAAATAAAAATAGCAATGATTTACGCAGCAGATGTATAACATGTATATCTAAATTATACGTTAAATTATTAAGATATATTGCTTGTCTGATTTCAATATTGGTGCCGGTTTAATCAAGTTCAATTTATAAAGCAGGAATTATAGAGATATAATTGATTTGCTTTCGAAGAATTTATGAAAGAATTGAAACTTGAGATTGGATATAGAAAGGAAATATAATCTTATTTTTCCTAATGATTTTATTTGCGTCGCTACAATGTTTGCTTTTTCAAATAAATTATTCAAAAATTAAATATTGAAAAAAAATATTAACTGAATCTAATTTTACTACAAATGAAATTTTTATTAAATATTTGTTATTAAATAATAAATATTTTAATTAATTTTATTTCGAAATCTTGTTGGAAATTAAGTTTTAAATTACTTTCCCTAAATACATTATATATGTATGTAATAACATCTTTAAATATAAATTAAATCCTAATTAATTAATTTCTTCTATCTTAATTTAGCCTATATTAACTCCATTCTAAAATGTTCTCTTATTTTCTGATCCAGTTCAATCTTTTTTTTATTTAATTAATGCAACAGAAGTTCTGTAAAATTGCCGGCATCGACAAGTTCCCACACTCACTGTGAGGGGATCAAAATTTATCGATCTAAGACATTCTTTTAAAAGATCCTTATGATTCCTTTGCCTAAATCGACACGTGTGAAGAAACCCCTATCAGAATCTCAAAGTGTAAATAACTCGCGAAAAATATTTTCCCCTTTTTTTTCTCTCTCTTCTACTTTTGTATTGTTTGTGAACGGACGTCAGTTCGCCCTTGCTTCTTGTACATAAATTATGTCTCCTGGGATGGAATAAAGAGAAGTTTAAAAGATAATAGATGGAATAAAATGGAATAAAGAGAAGTTAAAAATCGAAGTGTCTTCTCTCTCATCGGTCACGAAACTGCTCAAAAGTTATGTGTTTTACACACACACACATATATATCCTGTGAAACACAGACAGACAGAGAGAGAGAGAGAGAGAGAGAGAATTACACAACTTAATTATCAAAAAACGCCACGGTTATAATAGCTGAAAAGGCATATTTTCTTTTATAAAATAAATTAGTTGCTTTTAATGACAGCTCATCATGTGCAGTTAATTCTGTTTATCTTTACTTAACGATTCTATTGCAGAAAGAACATATTATCGTTGTTCAAAAAAAATGAAATAGCGTGAGCATTTGTTTGGTAAATGTTTAAATGCCGTGACTAACATGCATTGTGAAAGGTGAGTTTTTAGAATATAATGAACCAGAATATCTTCTTTAAAACATTCTAAAAATAGCAAACACAAATTTATTTTTATATTTTTGTTTAATGTATTGATCGTTGCTAATATATTTATGTTTATAAATTTAGTTTTTATAGAGTAAAATAAAGGTTTGTTTTAATAAAGTTTTGTTTTGATAAAGGTTCGTTTTAAAGTTAATTACATAGTGACTAAATCCGAATTTTTCTATTTTTTGAAATAAACGTTTATTGCCTTAAAACAGCCACTGTCCTTTCTGGTATTCCATTATAGAATGTGTAAGGAAAAAAATTTAAATTTATGTATTGAGTAAATCCTTTTAGATCATGGATTTGCAGGAAACAATTTTATATATATCCATTACCTTGATTGATTTTGTATGATTTATTCAAATCTAAAATCGAATTCATTCGTGTAATAGATAGGCCGTGTTTCCTTATTTCAAATAAAAAGGATGGCATCTTAAATATTGCAAATGTACGAGGGAAAGTAAAAAAAATAACGGCATTTTGCAATTTCTCTTTCCAGGGTTTGGCAACGCTGCTTGTAGCCACCGCTGAATTAGTGAAGTCGGCAAAACTTCTATGCAACATGTCACTTTTATTCTCGCGTTAATTGTTGGAGTGTAGCAGGCCGTCAAATATGATACTCCACTGCCGATCTGTATCAAGGAGAAAATGAATACAATGATTCGACTTTTATTTGCAGAAGGTGTTAAGCCTGCGGAAATTATTCGTTGAATGCAAGCACAGTACGGTCACTGCTGTTTATCGCGAAACAAGATCTACAAATGGATTATGCACTTCAATCAGGGAAAATCTTCTTTATGTGACAAGGAAAGATCGGACAGACTATTGACAACCACTGAGGACAATTTTAAAGTCATTGAGGGCATGTTGAGGGAAAAAAGAGAAATCAAAGTAGACGAAATCACAAATACTATACATGTCAGCCATGGTTCAGCGTATTAATCAAGATAACACTAGGCCACATTATACCCAACAGAAGGCCGAAACAATAAAGGGGTTGGGATTCAAAGTGCTGGAACACCCGCTATACAGTCCAGACCAGGCTACAAGAGATTTTCATATTCTGGACCATTGAAGGAACGTTAAGAAGAAGAAGATTTGCAACCGATGAAGGTTTCATGTGGTGCAAAACAGTTTACAGATGCAACCGAAAAACTTTTTTCCCCTGTTGAATAAATAAAAAAACTTGTGAAATATTGGGAAAAGTGCATTGTAGTCCAGGGTGGTTATGTAGAAAAATAATATATATTTCCGTTTTCTATCATTAGAATCAATGCACTTTTTCTCAAATTTCCGTTTATTTTTTGACTCTACCTGGTAATTGGTGACAAAAATTTTCAGATATGGAAGAAGACAAATAAATTGATGACGACGATCAAAAAATGAAGAAAGAAGAATTGGATGATCTTGCAATATTAGACGACAATGAAAGTGGCAATATTCAAGAAGATAAAGTGCTTTTTACTTATAAAAAGTTAAACAAATTTTTCTAATTGTACAAATTAAATTCATTCGAACAAGAAGATACTTTTAGAATTAAGAGCTCATAGAAGAAGATACTTTATGAGAGACATTAAAAAAATTATATCTGGAGTTACATCAACAACTATTCTAAGCAAACACAACATATTTTTAAAAAAAAATGTATCATGCATTTAATGCACAGTAATAAAAAGACTGTTCAATTGATGTGTGTTTCATTTTACCTTTTCAAGGGAACAGTGAACTTTGAAATAAACAAAAATGGACGGAAACGTGCAATTGTATTTTTATCATTTCATCATCAAAATATACATTTAGATTAAACTAAAACAGTGTCATAGAATGTATTGTTCAATAAAATAAATATTTGAAGGTTTGAGAAGAAAAAAAAGTACATCTTAATGACTTTTCTCAGAACGATATTTTAATTATATTTAAATATCTTTGAAATGTTCCAGGTGTCTTAATTTTTGAAGAAATTAAATGAATTTGATAATAAAGATTTTGATCAAACATTCAAAGAAAACAGGGTATGCTTTTTACTTTTCGAATTTTTTTAGATAGTTAAAAGTCAATTTTAGTTCAGAAAAACATAAAATTCCTACGAAAATTGAGTAAGTGTGTATAAAAATATTTCTAAAAAATTAGCATTTGATTGGAATTACAAAATAATATACAGTTTTGTTCCATATAAATTTATATTCAGTATTAAAAAAAATAGAAAAAAATTAAAAATTAAGTTGCCTAGAGTATTTTGG
>JAPMOR010030028.1:306533-350101 GCA_026543865.1 Argiope aurantia
CTTTTTCAATTTTTTAAAAATAATATATTTCGTTTTAAAATATTTTTTTAAAGAAACTTGACGTATTTATATTTTAATACATATGCAGGAAATATTTCATAACCCTAAGTGAATAATTCGCAAAAGTGTTTAATAGAGTCCATCGTCCCTTCAATCACTTAGTATTAAGGTTTATTCAAATTGCATACGCTTTTTTAATTTGAACTATACACCTAGTACTTTATTTCTAGGTCAAGATTTTACATTTTGCGCAATGTATCAATGTGAGGACATTATACTCAAATTCCGCAAATATTTATTGAACTAGTTTTGTAGTGCCAGATATCCTAATGCGAAGCAAGTCAGATCACAAATGCTGAAACATTTCTTAATCATGAATAATACGATAAACTAAATAGAATTTTGTGAATAGATGAATTTCTTTACAGATACTAGTACGACAGTTGTTTCTTTTGCATGCGAGTTTAATCATAAGAGAGGCAAATGTTATAAGCACTTGCATGCCTCGTATCAAAGTGAAAAAAGAGTTATATAATTTTAGATTTAGATAAAGCGAAGGGAAAAGGCAGAATGCAAGTCAGATTAACATAACATTTTATAGAATGAAGAAGATTACTTTGGGAAGATTCATCAAATTTAGAATCGTAATAAAATAATAAGCACGGTACCTAGAACCTGTACAGCCTTTTTAAATTTCTTCACAATACAAAGAGAAATCACTTGATCTCAACAAATTTAACAAATTTTTCAGGTAGAAGCACACTAAGGAGCTGTGGTTGAATTAATATCCGTGATCTTCTGATCCTGACTAGACCAGAGAGACTCCAGAGAGTGATAATTCTACTCGTCGAAATGACTGTTTTCCTGTTACGCAGGAAATTGGCCTTTGCAACTCGACGAAGTTGAAACCATAGTTGAGAATGGATTAATGGATGACGAGTTAGTTGTCTTCTGACTCGCAGAAAAATATCTCTTACAATAAAATATGTGGTCGGTTACATCTTACACATTTAGAAAAATAAACTTCTTTAAATGAAAAATCAATGAGTTTTAACGCATGTATTTAAAATCATGCCTTTATGAGTTTATAAATAAATTAGCATATGCGTTTGCACATTTAGTATTTTTGTATTTCATAAGCACCTGATACTGCTACTTTGAGAACGAAAAACTGAAATTATAATGATGAGTTTTAGAAAGAAACGGAACCCATTTTATATTTGTTATTTTTGAATATATATTTACAACTACTTAGCTAGCAATAAATATTAAATGAAATTTCTGAGCAGTTATATTCAGATAACTATTCAGTGTTAGCATCAACTACATCCTTTATATGAACATAAAGTATAGTAAAGAGTACTATGGAAATGGCGAAAGAGGTCAGATTTCTGCATAAAATGGATATATGTGTTTTCTTCTCTTTCCTTATTTTAGATTTAAATTCTTTTTTGGTTTATCCAAACTTATTAGCAAAACACCAAAAACATTGGCTAATACATCGTGTAATAAAAGCATCTTATATAATTGATTTCAATTTGTTACAATATTAAAGTGTGTTTCTTGTAATTGAAGTCAATTATAAAATCTTTTTGATAAGCTGATCAATTATTCAGCTAATGATTCAATAACTGGGAAATAAAGAAAGCTGAAACTAATATATTCTGCAGAAAAAATGTGATTAATAGTAGAAATATAACTAAAATTAGCGAAAAGAATACATTTTTCAATCAGAGACAAACAGAAGCTACAACATCTGAATTAGAAAACTTTCTCTGAAGTCACATCCTCTAGCAATTGAATTACGACTCCGTTTGCAGCCAACCCACACTTTTGATGAGAAACTTGCTCTTAACTCGTACCTAACAAGGGGATAAATTTCTGTTCTGTTTTAACAAGGCTTGGAAAAGAAAACAAAAATATTTACTCCACCATTACTGAAATCTCTGGTCTCCTCCCCTTTTTGGGAAGCTAGCTATTTGGCTTCGCTATGCCAAGTCATTAACAATCTATAAAGAAGGCAAGTAATTTACGATTACCTGGAATGGGATGAAAGCAACAAGGAGGATTTTCGTTGTAGATCTTTGGAGAATGTATCTTTGATCAAAGCTAAAACGGTGTGGAATAATTTGCTTTCTTTTTGCACAGATTCGCTTAAAAGCCATGAACTTTGAAAACAAATCTTTTCCCAAATCCTTAGATATACATCCTGCAATTTTTAAAATTCTCTTTGTTCGAGTTTAAAAATAATGGTTCGATTCGAGGATTATTAATGGACCTACCAAGAAATAAAAACTTATAGCTCTTTATCAGAGAGTTTGATAATGAGAGTTATATCTAACAAGAGTAGTTATATTTATCTAGAATGCTGCTTTTGAGAATTTATAGATTTAAAATAATTTTGGAAACTGTATAAATTATGTTACCCAGGTAGCATAGCCTGTTGTACAATATTGTACAAAACTGTGTGATATTCTATTATACTATTCAATAAAAATATTATACAATACTGTGATTATTGTTTAATATCATTCTATATTGTACAATATATGTGTACTACTAAGGTATACGGAGGACCATTTCATTGTGATTATTTTTTAAGCATGTGTAATATTTATGCATATAAATAGATACGCCATTAATTTAAAATTCTTTTTACCATGCAAATATATTTTCAATTTATATATGTATATAATGTAAACACCCACATTTTTAAAGCAGTTTCGTGGTCGAAGAGAGAGAAGACATTTTGAATTTTTAAAACTTTCCGGGAGGCATTATTTATGTACAAGCTCGAAGCGACGAGGTACGTCAATCCACAGCTTGACACACGAGCATAAGAGACCGAAATATTTACCCCCAGTGATTATACGTTATGAGACCCTGATAGAGATTTCTTTACCGTGTCAATTTAGGCAAGGGAAATTACAGATATATTCTGAAAGAATTAGCGTTGCTTGACATATTTTTATCCCTTCACTCGGAGTATGGGAACCGCTGATTTTTACAGAGCTTTTGTAATATTAATTAAATAAAAAAGGTGGAATTGGATCAGGAAATAAGAGAAAACTTTAGCTGTTAATATGATTTAAATTAAGATACAAATTAGGAAATTAATTAAGATTTAATTTAGACTTAAAATATCATTACATGTATGCACTTCAAATCAGTTTCAAACATAAATAATTCCTTATGAATTCTAAATATGAATTTCGAATTTCAGGTACTAATTTTTGAATAATATAAAGAACTTAATACAAATCATTAAAAAAAGTTTTATAAAAATTCTAACTCAAATAACACTTTCTTTTACTATTAATTAAGAAGACTGAATCAAACAACAACAATTTCTTTTCATCAAAAAGAAATACGATAATCAAATAGATTTAAAAAAAAGATTTTGCAAAAACAGCCTTTTAATTTTAGAAAAATCTTACACTATCCGGGTAAAAAATTGTTTTTCTCTTTGTATAATTTTAAATACTGTCGTAAATTATAATAAAGATGCCACAGTAGTAACAAAAATTAAATTAATTTTTTTCCCTTAAAAGACATTGCAATTTTTTTTTCTTTTTTACATTTTTTTACATATTTTTTTAGGATTGGAACATGCAATTTTATCCTTCCTTTATTTTTTGATGTTCGTTTGTTGCATTTTTTATTCAAGTTGCTCAAATCGTAATTATAATTGAATATTTCCTAAATATAAGAGATGAAATGTTTCTATAAATGAAAGAAACCATTTAGTGCTCAATAATTTTAAAAATTTGATTTTTATAATCTTATTAAAATAAAATTATTTGTATCATTATAGTAATATTAAAATCGAGATATTTGCGTGTATTATCAAATAAAAAAAAATTCAATCCACAACTGAAAAGTTCAACGTTTTCTTATTGTCTTGTAAATATTTTTTATTTTTTATTAATCTGAAATTTTCTATTAATAAGAATACAAAATTTTACTATATTAGACATTTCTAATTCTTAAATTGAATATGCAATTTAAGTATAATACTCGTTACATGAAGATAAGCCTCATTGAGGTTTTATGGCTCAATAAGTACTTCTTTAGGCTGTATGGTTAATGTTTCATAAGTCTATTAACTTTACATTTGAATTTTGAAGTTAGATGCTATAGGAATCAATTAATTTTCTAGAAAAAGAATGACTGAATCTAAAATTTTCTTTCAAGTCCGTAGTAATTAATTTTTTTAGCTCTTGTCTAACATATATATATAATCCATGTTTGTGAGAAAAAAATTCATTTATGCTTACACAATCCTTAAAATGTTTTTTGTAAACATTAACGAGAAGCAAAGAAAAAAGTTATGAATAATAAAAATAACAAAAAAATCATACTAGTTAACAAATTTAAAATATGCCGGTAATCCTTTAGAATGGTACAGTTCATAGATTTTACAAATTACTGCAAATATTTGAAAACAGAAATAATAAAATTTCGAAAACTAAAATAACAGTCCATTTCCAGTCAAAATCAAAATAAAATATGTAACAAAAGTGCAACGTAATTTTATTTCATTATTGAACGTAGTCCATAACGTTGGTTACATTTGATTTAAAATTATTAACGTTGATTACATTTTAATACCTCCAATTAACTAATCTACTAAATGTGAATTACTAAATTACTACTAGTAATTGTAAATATGATGGCTCAAAGACATTCTAATAATACAGTTTCAATCAACGTTTCTCAGTGTTTGAATAATGCAACAGTTTCTTTCAAAATGAACTGCAAGTGAATCGAAATTATTGCTCACTATGCGTCAACAAAGTTTGTTATGCTACACGTGTCTTGGGCACTTACGTAAAGTAAAAAAATTAGCATAAGAAAAATATCTCAAACATATGACGTGCAGAGTGCGTTAATGAGAAAAGAATGCAAATGCAAGGTATTTATTTTTATTAAAATAAATAGAGATCGAGTTTATTTTTGCTGTGCTTATCTCAGACAATTAGAATTTGAAAATCGGATTCAAGTTTCTATGTATTTCTTGAGTCAAATCGACTGCTTTTAATATTACCCTGAATTGCATTAAGTCGATTACATAAATGTTAAAACATATTAGACCATACAGAAAGCTTTTGATAGTTTTTAAAAATCTTTATTAATGAGGAATAAAAGAGAGAACAAATTGTTTTTCAATTGTAAACTGCCAAATCATGTAAAAAACAGCCAAAAGTAGCCAACCATACACACTTTCACTTTGGCTTTCACTTGGGCGTTATTCTTGGCTTCGTTTTAATAGCGGTCACCATGGAAAACAAAAATAGTTTCTATATTTTGTCTTCATTGTTTTAAGTATTTATTTAGAAAAAAAAATGTTCACATTATGAAAATGATTTTATCTGGAATGTCTTAACTCGAGCCAGATTCTCAATTTTCTGCCGTCATGCTCACTGGGAAAATGTAATTAAAACGTTAACTGGGTAACTGGTAAATGCACATACAGTTAACATTTTGTTGCAATTTGTCCTCAAATCTATTAAGTTGTATTCATAGATCACGTTCTTACAGATCCAGCAAGATGTCAAATAGATTGGAAAATTAATTTAACACATTTATATATGTGATTAAAATACAATTAAATACTAAAAATTAATATTTATTTTTGTACCAGAAGCACATATAGATATTAATATATTTACTAAATAATCACATAGAAACAACATATAATACACCAATTCTTCGAATCAAAATACCATATTTTATAGTATACAGAAACAATGAACATGCAATTTAAAATATAAGATAATATGCATTGGTGAATTAAAAAAAATTATATCATATATATTTAAAATTTTCAAGCCGTACGACATTTATTATTTTTCTGTTGAAATTTTTATTATTAGCGTATTGAAATGAAAATAAGTTCACTGTAATTAATAAACATATTCTCATAAATTATGCTAATTTTGAGTGATTTTACTCAGAATTATTCGTTCTGAGCATATTAATTTGTGGTTATGAACTTGAAAACTATTGTATCACAACACATATTCGATTTATCCTTAAAAACAAATACTTTAAAAAATAAATATTTTTTTACTGTTTTAAAATTAAAATAAATAATTCGTTCCAAATGTTTTGATTTTTCTATCGAGATGTTAAATTTCATTTGCGAAAAAAATTCCAGCTGAACTTTATTTATTTACAGCTGAAATTTCGGTAATTCTCATTACCTAGTATGTCCTGCTTTCCTTATATGTTTCCATTTCAGCAGCCATTTTCTTTTAAAATTTATATTGTTGTTACTTATGACACTTGTCATAGACAAGCCCGCTGACGAAGTAAGAGATTTTAAGCCGAGTTTTAGCGTCTCTTGTTTTAGTAGCGCTATCTAGGGCCAACAGAACGTTCTAGCTACATGCGCCACAGCCTTTACACGGAGCGAACTTTATTCATACATTTCATTCACTCATCCACAGATCATAATTTAGACCAGAATCAGAGAACGATCGCCTCTGATCCAGTACCCCTAGTGGTATTGTCTCGACTTGGAGGACCTTATGACTATGACAGATTTAAGCATGCACCAGCCACTATGTACTGGGAAAAATGCATATTATATGGTATTTAATTTAATTTGGAAGAAAAAAAGTAGCTCAGTAAAATAGTGTCATTAGTATCGTCATACCAAATGATTTTATTTCCGTTTCAGTTTTTTATAAATTTTCACTAATTTTGATTGAATGTGTAATATTATTTCAGAAAATAGGTAATAGATATGATAAAAAATGATCATATAATAATCAATATTCAATTCGAAAATAGAATATTGATTATTATCTAGCCGTTACTACTGTCTATAGTAGAAAGGATTGGAATCGTCAAATAAAAGTTTATTGAAACTGAAAATTTGAGTAAAAATGATCGAGTTGGCTTTAAATCTTTTCTGTAACTCCTTTCTGTATATAACTTGAGAAACATACATAGTATCTTATAAATATAGTACACTAAAACAAACTGCAGTTTACTCTTTTTTGCATATTTCAACTATAAATACTCAAAGTGAGGGTAAAATTGCTTTTAAAACAAAATTTAAATAAAAAATAAGTGAATAGAAAACTTTTAAAACTATCTTAAACAGATTTTATTTCATCAAAATAAAAATGACTTCGCAAATTACTAGATTCAAAATATCACACTTCATAAAAAAAATCTTGTTAAAATTTTTCACGAAATCTAAAGCCATCAGATATTGCACTTATCATCAGTATTCCATAAAGAGCTTAAATTTAAGGAATAAGAAAAATATCGGGAGCTTAACAGGAATGCAAAAATCGATTTTTTCCAACAGAAATGATTTTCTTCAAAATGGAAAGCACATGCCTTTGAGCAAAATGAAAAGATAAAAGTATAAATACCAGATAAAATGTCGAAGTTGGCAGAAAGAATCTCTCCCTCATAGTTTTGGGGCAGGAAAATCTCCGAAGCTATTTTTTAAGGAAGTAGTTTGAAAAATGCCTACCCTTTCGCTATTCATCAAATCTATGTCTTGTTTAAACAGTAAACTTTAAGTTCAAACCCTTGAGATTTGGACAACTTTTTTTCCATAAAAGTCATCTCTTTGGTATAAGAAGATAATGACTCTTTATAGAAGTTTAAAAACAAGTCTTTAAATAGGTATTTTTCCAAAATGTTTAAAAATCTCAAAATTTGCTAACCTTAAAAGAACGTTTAGGTAAAATAATTCTAAATTATTATTTCAATACTTAGCTTGAAAAATTCCTGAGCTTATTTATTATGGAAGAGAGATATAAATAGACTCTACTTATTTGAAGTTTTTCTAGAAACAATTAACTTTTAGCCATTATTTTCACATTACGGATTAAATGCTCTTCTTTGCCTCCACCGCCTGCGTCCTTGTCATTGCTCTTTTTCAGAAGTTATTAATAGCTGGACTTAAATTCTCCATTCGGAGAAAAAAGTTAAGACTAAGACTAAGACTAAGAAAATATACTAATTGTTGAAGTTACGGAAAGCCATATTTTGACAAGAAATTGGACATCGATAGGACCTCAGAACCGACGATTTATTGCGATGGGGTATCCGCAATCGGCCTTGACTGCAACGAAAATTTTTGAATGCTTGTGACAATGAACTATGTAATGCATTTTAAGCATTTGAAGCAGTTGAATTTTGTATTTCTTAGTCAGACACATGATACTCTTCAAAATGTTCAGTAGAAAATGGATTAATTCTTTTAAGCGTAAAAGTATGTTTTGTAAATTTCCGAAACTTTAAATGAAATAATACCAGTTCAAACAACACAAAAAAGACAGAGTTCCTCAAATTCCAAAACGTTTTTATTATATACTAGCCGCCTTTGGCGACCAGCCGGTTCGCCAATATTAAAGCTCGCTACAATTTTCAATTAAATATTTTAAGTAACTGGTCTCTTAATAGATTCTCAAACAAAACATTTTTAATCTTCAAATTTTGATAGTCATACCAAACTTATACTGTTTTTTAGATCGTTTCGTTCAATTTACTATATATATTTTGCTAATTTGTTGTCATTTCCGGTAAAACTTCAACTTTAATCTAAAGTGAAAATGATGAAATTGCAATTAATATAAAGATATTTTTTAATAAAACCAAGCATTTTATTTTATTTATCATCTTTATTGTTTTTTATTTATTTATTTATTATTATTATTGAATATGAGTATTGCAAACAGAATATCTCGGTATTTAAGTCTTATGTGAACTACAAAATATTTTTCATAATTTATGTAATATCTCAAAGAATAATTGAACAAAAACTTCTCAGATTCAGCAGAAAATTCAGTTTTTAGTTTGCTTTCAAAAGGATTGAAATGAAATCCATAATAATATTTTGTTCTGGCCTATAAATATATTTCAAAAATTATGAAGTCTAAATTCAACGCAGTAAGGTAACATATTCTGAGAAATATTCTGGACATACCAAATTTTAAATAAATGAATGAATGTTTCTATTTTCCACGATCAACTAAGACTTATTTATGATGTTTTGAATATTAAAAATTTAGAAAAACTTAACATTTTCATAATCTTACGCCAATTAATCTTGAGAAACCTGCGCGCTGATTGGCGTATTTTCTTTGAAACGATCGATGGAAAATCAAAAATTATCATTTTTTTATTGAATAGTGATATTCAAATTTTCATTAATCAGTCAGTTTAAGTGATTGATTTAGTTGATTGGAAATTATTAGTGTTATAATTTCTTTTTATTTAAAATATTAGTGTTTCAAGAACATTTTGTTAATCGTGATCTCCACAGTAGAAGCTTTATGTAAAATCAAAAATTCGTTATTTATTAGAACATTTATTGAATCAAGTTACATTAAATATAATCATTTTCCATTTAGACCATTTTAGCAGATATGTGTCTTACTAAAGGTTTACAAATTAGCTGTTTGGCCCTGGTTTGAATGGATATCCTGTTCATATTAAACAAAACTTGCCTTAAAATAAAACTGATTTATTGGATTAATAATATAGAGAGTGTAAAAGATCAAAAAATAATTTTTCTTGAATTTATTTTTTAGAAAAAATATTTCATATTTGTTTCATTTCCTACAAACACGTGCCGAAAATTATATTTTTGCAGATTTCATTTCCAAAAAGATTTAATTTATTTTTAATTGGAGCTTTAATCAATGTGATGGCAACACTTTGAAAAGATCTAATTTTTTCCCATGAATGCGAAACGTGCTAGCGCAGCTTAAATTTTATTTTTATTTTGTACGAAAAAAATTGTTGAAAACTATAGTTAAAATATTTATTTAAAAATTCATTGAAAATAGAAATTTAATTTTAAGATTAAAACATTGGTATCATTTAAAAGATAAATTTTTGATCTTTAACTTCATGTAAAACTCTTTTTTGTGCCGTAATATTTTCGGAAGTTATAGCAGAAACACGCCAAAATTTCGCTTAATTTTTAAATAAATAAAATTCTAATTAAAAATTCGAAAAAATATCCCCCAGGTGCACATTTCCGGCCTCTAAGGTATACACGTGCCAAATTTGGTAGCTGTAAGTTGAATGGTCTGCCCTGTAGAGAGCCAACACACACACACACACACACACACGCACACGCACACGCACACGCACACGCACACGCACACGCACACGCACACACACACACACACACACACACACACACACATTGAGCTTTATTATAAGTATAGATAATGTCATGTAAAAAATGCAATTAATATATTTGGAAAAAAATATATTTTATCTTATTTTTAATTATCTATTAACATTAATTATCTATTATTTATCTTTTTCTATTATCATTGCACTTTCCCATTACATAATAAATTACTTCAAATTAAACGTTTCTTTAAAAGCCACAATGTGAAAACTGTGCAAATAGGCAATCTCGCTGTTTAATCTATACTGAAGTGACAAAAGTCACGGGATACCTCCTAATAACATGTTGGACTCCTTTTTTGCTTAGCGAAGTGCAGCAACTCGACATGGCAGGAACTCAACAAGTCATTGGAAGTTCTCTGAAAAAATATTGAAGCATATTGCCTCTATGAATGCCCATAATTGCGAAAGTGTTGCCGGTGCAGGATTTTGTGCACGGATTGACCTATTAAATAAGTCACTTAAATGTTCGATGGGATTCATATTAGACGATCTGTATGGCCAAATCAGTCGGCAGAATTGCCCATATCGTTCTACAAACCAATCACGAACAGTTGAGGCTCGGTGACAGGATGCATTGTCATTTATAAAAATTCTATCGTTGTTTGGGTGCATGGAGGAAATTGGACATTAAGTAGCTAAACATAAATATTTCCATTCAATTATAGCTTCAGCTGAAGCAAAGGACCCAGATCACTTGATTTAAAAATAGTCCATACCATTATGGGCCCATTCCCAGCTTGAACAGGAGAGGTTGCAGTCGGCGTCCTGTTGTTAGAAAAGGCACTTCAGTCGATCATCTACTGCCACGACGTATTAAAGCCAAATTTCATCGCACTGTCCTAACAGATGTCAGTTGTACATCATTCATTGATTTTTGAGGTTATTTCATGCAGTGTCGTACAATTCTAAGCACAAGTAGCTGGTCTCAGTCATGAAGTGCAGGCGGTCGGTCATTGCTTTGTCCGTAGTGAGAGGTTATGTCTGAAATTAGGTATTCTAGGCCTACTGTCGACAACATGGATTTCGGAATGTTTTATTCCCTGACGATTTCTGAAAAGACATGTCTAATGCATATAACTCAAACTATCATTCCGTATACAAAGTCAAGTCCCATAGTGCGGCTATGATCACTTCAGACGAAACCTTTTCACATCAATCACTTGAATATAAATGAAATACCTGCGAATTAACGGACCATTTATACATTTTGTACGTGATATTACCGTTATTTGTATATCTGCATATTGCTATCCCATAACTTTTGCCACACAGTGTATATCAGGTTACCTTAAAGAGTGTAAGAGCTGAGGAACGTCAATAATCGATTATTTGACCTTTCATGTCTAAACTTTTAAAGATATTTAACGGGAAAGATAAGATTACCCAAGGCCCTTCAGCAACGATGAAATTGCTTCTTTTCGACAATAAATCTGACGCATTTCAGACGATGGGCGTCATGTTACAGACCGTGAGAACAACGCATTCGGGATAAAACTTCATTTTCTAGCTAAGACAATCAATAACCTATTTGTATAAAATGTTTAACGACATTGTTAAGAAACTTTCACGATATTCTGAATGCCTGACAATACGATGAAGATATCGTAATAACGTTTTTAGGCATTTTACGTTTATATGGTATTATTTGCGCTTATTCTAAGTTCAAGTACTTTTTATATGTAGGTTTAGAGAAAAGTTGAAGGTGCAAGAGGAATGCCGATAGCCTTATTCATGTCAGAACAATAATTTCACTTTAATTTATTTCTTTAAAAAAGGGACCCTAATTGTACAATGAACGTTCATTTTTAAAACAATAATCTATAAAATATTTTGTATGATATTGACTTAAAATTTTTAAAACTTATTGGATAATCTTTAGAAAAACAGAATGAATAAATAAAAACATTTAATTATTTCATTCTTATTATTTTATTCTTTTATTCCTAAAACATTATTCTTTAAAGATAATTTAACTGAATGAACGGAACTTTAAAGATAACTTAACTGAATTCTGGATTGGTTTCATTAAAATTTCCTGTAAAATTTTTTCCGCTTACCATATAACCTTGCATTAATGTTGGTTTCTATCATATTCGAAATAATTTATCATCTTTTGGAGATCATTATTCACTAGTGTTTTCACCATTTTTAAACTATTCTCCATTTAAATCTCCCAAACAAATACCTACCAATTCCCTTTTATCCCAGTTATAACTTTCCATTCCGCAATCCTCCATTGCATGGACGGATTCTCAAGCCATTATCCCTTTTTAAACTGCAACACTATGAGATTTGCTGCGAGATTTCACTGCGGCTCACCACTCATCGCTTTCATCCATCTTCTGTAATCACCTTTCTCACCGATTGAACGCAGCGATTCATCAACAATGTCCACTTCGGAATCCTCAAGTGATCAGTAACGATTCGGTAAATTGCGATGATGCATGGGCTCTTCAGGCTCACGTGAAATGCTACAAATCACTGACTTGCTTAAAGTCAGTTGTGGGATTTGTAGAAACCACGGCAAATATTTATAGGATTGTGCAAATAATTCAGAGAGTGAATGGACCAATCTCTTTTAAATTATGGCTGCGGGATTTGATAGAGTTGGCAGTTAATTAAGTTTATGCTTTAAATGTCACACCAAAGACTGAGATTTCTCTTGGTTTCTGTAGCAACTGTTATTAAATGGATTTAAATATTTCGCTAAACATTTCGAATAATATTGTTTCGTTAAAGAATTTTAGTTTAATTGATATTTATCTCTAAATTATCTTACAGATTTACTGAATTATGCTGTTTTTAAAATTCTTAAGTATATGTTTATGCTTTAAAATATTTATAAACAATTTAAATAACATTTTTCTTTTTAAGTAGAATTCAGCGCTTTCTAATAACATTAAAATTTATAATGAATAAAAATTCACGAATACATAATGATACATAAAAGGAATAAAACTAATTATTTTCGATGACATAAAATGTAAAATGTCAGATATTGACAGATATAAAAAAGTAGGTAAATTTTGATTATATTTAAATTGGTAATATTTGTTTCTTTTGGAAATAACATAGATTTTTTATGACGAATTTTTTAATTTAATTTTGCATTAGGACTATTCTATAGTTAGAGCAGTCCATAGTTATAGTTAGAAGCACGTTTTCACATCGAGATCAGGTTGTTGTCACCATTATAACATGGTTTATTGTAGTTTCTAAAGCATATTTCCTACCCGTTAGATTGGAATGAGTGAACGCAGAGAAGTTTAAAGCGATCCATTTCTAGAGATACTCAGTAGTATAATATATATTTGTTTAATTAAAAAGTTTATTTTAAACTTACGAAAAAGAAAGAACGATGCAATAAAGATCAGAAGAACACATATAGCAATTATAATTCCTGTCAAACGACAAAAGCATTAATATCCCCTAGAAATAAATGTCCTTAAAATTATTTTGAAGCAATGTTTTCATTGCATTTAGTTTAGTATTCTCAATGACAAAAATCATGGTAAGGAATTATTAATTTTTAATATTCTCCAAGAAATAGCAATGATTAATAAATATCTTTTGTATGTGAAGATTTGTGTTAAGAATCTGAGTTTTTTATGCAATATATAAAATAATGTAATAAATATTTTTTATATTTTTATTTTAGAAAAAAAATGCCTTTTTTACCTATCAAAATTGTTTAAAGTTTTCAAAACTTTGCTGTACTATTAGTTTAAGCGTTAGTGTTAGTTAAAAAAATACTGATTTATGATCGCATATTTTAAAATCATAATAAATTCTAATGAAGGCATATTTTTAAAGTATACACTGGTACAATTTTATATGTTTAAAATGATCAGAAAAAAAATCAAATTTTATTGATGATTAAAGCTAAATTAAAGAATTTGTTTATTTCTTTACAAATATCCGATATAAGATGCATTTTTTCTATTTCTTATTTCTAGGAATCAAAGGACTTGCTTTATTTATGTTTCTGAAAATTCTTCTAAAATTCCTAAAAAAGTTTAATTGCGTTATTTAAAACTTCGCGTGATATTTTGATCCTTTTCCTTATTTTTCTTCAATGAATATTAATCTGCTTCAGTATTTTTGATTTTAATTTCTTCATTTTAAAGATGTATTTATTTATTTTCCTCTTTTTCTTCATTCCTAGGTAAGTGTTAAAAAACTTCCAACAATTGATGCAACTTCTTATCTTTTAAACATCATTTTATTCATCCTATTCTTTATTCAAGTTTTATATAAATTTATAACAAATGAATTTTTACTTAGTCAACAAGAAATAGGTAAAATATTAAATTAATTAGAATAAAATTCTGCTCTGAGGGTTGATGAAACCTTGTGGGGAGTCGTTTTATGGTAACGCTTGTTTATGATGAGGAAGGGAGTTGATTCATTATATCATGTCATACCAAATCAACAGGAAAATGTTCTTGGATTTTAAACCCATCTTTCCCCTTTACATGTTCGATTTTCAACGAAACAGGGTTTCGAATTTTTCATCGTATAAATACGAGATATTTCAAGCAGATATTTTCAGGAAGAATGGTGGTAATCGTTGAAGAATTTCATTTTAGTTCATTAATTTATTTTTAGCTAGAACTTTGATCAAACTTCTGAATTTAACTGAACAAACCTCTTCATATGATTACAAATGAACAACAACAACAAAAAATAGGAATAAATTAGACGATGAAAATAATGAGAAATCGCAGGACACAAAAACTTAACGAAGGAGGAATACAAGAGGGCGAATATCAAATTTATCTCGTATAAAGATAAAATCACAGATTAAATTAAATATGTTTAAATACTAAGCGTTTTAAAGTTTGCTAATATAAATTTACATTACCAAGCTACTTTCATTTTAACCCTTTGCATTCTGAAAAGTTATTCGATGCAAAATTATTAAATTAATACAAGAGCTTGTTTATTGTTTCGAAAAAGTTGAATAGTACTTGAATTTCCCGAAAAGTTAATTTACATCTTTTTTCCATTCTGTAGATATTTTTAACAATCAAAATTGAAAAATAAATAAATAAAACGTCAGAATGATACACTGTTTTCAATGGTGACCATGAGTCATATCTCGAGTACAAAGGGTTGAAGTCATTGTTCTACTGAATAAATTTAATATATATCTGCGGAATATGTTAAACATGTCGAATTTGCTGACGGTTATAATAAATACATACAAAGAATTAACTGTAGCCAAATAGAAACCTTGCCATTTTACATCAAAGTTTTCTTTTTGTGGTTAGTTAAAATACCTCCATTTGTTGCTGTATTCAATATCCCATCTATGATTTGCTATATTTGATAATATAATATTGAATGGCATGAATAGAAAATTAAATTGCTGTTCATGATATTATTATAAACGAAACAACATCTAAACTATTTAAACCAAAGCATAGAACCGACTTTGCACTGTAACACAAACCATAAATTATTTCAGAACTTTCTGGTTATCTCATAAAATTAATAATTTCTCATTACACTGTTTACCAAGAAGGCGAGCAATTATGGAAAATTCTTGCTCGGTAATAGGGAGACCATCAATTGTTTAGCTTTCGAAGCTTTAGAGATAGTTCTCCACTTTCCCATTTCCCAGATAAAGCATCCGAGGACTTGTCTGGGAAACGCAGCTGTGTATTATTCCAAAGAATACTCATTTTCAGCAAATTAGCTTATGCAACAGACGCGGTCACCTGCGGAAATCCGCTTTTCTCCTTCGGTGATTTCAAGAAAGTGGATTATGTGGAACTTGAGGCACTGCCAAGATATCAACACGGTAATGTATGCGGAACCAGAAATCGCTCCTAATCTTTTTTTCAGTCAAAAAGAAGGCTGAGTAATGATGGCTGAAAGAATGGGGCTCATATTTTTCTAGAAGCTAAGAAGTATTTTGAGTGAGAGCAGATGTGGGGTTGATGTAATTTTTTTTTGTCTATTTGCTGTTCTTGGTAGTATCTAGTGTTATGTTCCGAAATGAGAATTTTAAGCATAATTTAGACGTTATCAATGTCAACGGAAAATATGTCAGTGTTATTTTGTAATAGCAAACTGAATACCCAGTAAAAGGGCAATATTTCCCAAATTCTACCAAATACATTACCAACTCTACATTTTGGTAATAACAGGCAAGGGATAATACCATGATAGAAGAATAAGGCTTTCCAGCGAAACTGTACACAGTATTAAACAAACATCCTCACATTAACACATACTCCTACACATAATGAAAATTACTAGTTTCGAAATATATAATTTTACTGAATTTCCATCATACATTAAAATGGAATGGTGGTATTTTATTCATTGTAAAACTTGAAAAGAAAAATTCCTTAGCTTCTAATTTTCTAAAGTAAATTATCAGTTTTGGAAAGAGGGAGCAATACGGCTGTCTGAGAGATAGAAGAAGATGATAGAACAAAACTTTTTATATGTAATATAATTAGTCAAAATTAAATATCAATTTCGTATAAAAAATGAAAGAAACGTACTGGGCACTTTAATATCTCGGCACTTTCAAAATATTTTAATATTAGGGAAAAAGCTGAATTGGCTCCATGTTTATATTAAAAGAATCAAGATTCACTCCATTATACTTCTGCAGGATGAAATATTATAATTTTATTTTTGAAACGATTATTTTGACAGAGAAATAGGAGCGCTATTTTTACAAGTCATTGTAAGGTAGATTATGATTTATTCAACTATCCAAGGAGTAATCTATTTTTACTTTCCTTTATTAGCAATAAATATTGATATAATGCATGATAATATGCAATTGCATAGAGAAGTAGAACAAGAAACACCTGCAGGATCATTATTTCCCATAAAAATCAACAATTCATAAAAAAATAAATGTCGTTGGATGAAAGAACGTGCTGTTCAAATTTTTGCAAAACAGATTTGCATTGAGAATAGTTGTGTTTTTCGAATAAGAACATATAAACACGTCTTTGGTTGTCAATACTTACCTATAATAACATGGTTATTCTGCAAAACTAACAGCCATGATAGAAATAGTAAACTATGCAACACAAAATAACAACAAAGTATCAGCAATATACGTGGACATCAAGGTAAACATCCTAGTTGCATTTAATTAATAAAAAACAATGAGAAGCGCTTTTTAAAAATCATGCACGATTACTTCAAAATAGATGACACATGGATCAAAGATCATATATAAAACACTAGAATGAAAGATCAATCAATTAGCTTATTACAGAATGAGAAAATAAAAAATTCTGCAAGCCTTTTATGAAAAGTAACCTGAAAAATCAACTCCAATGTCAATCCTCATTTGACGAATTCTAGAAGTGAAGACATCATCTACTTTAGAGAGCATGGTTTATTCCCTTCCAACTTCAAAAGCGTTTGAGTTGCATACGGCAATATCTTTATATGTGAAAATAATGGAACAGAATTTAATTATGTCACAAGGTGCATTCTTTCAGTCTCATGGCGTCTAATGAAACCTACACCAAATTTCATGCAAGAATGGTTTAAAAGAATTGAATTTAATAATTTCACAAGGGAAAAAACAAATAAAAAGTAAATAAATAATAAATAATTTACTTCAAAAAATTAATATAGAGATAAAATGAAATCTACGATCGCAAATTTCAAGTTATTATTAACATTATTATTTTTTAAGTCATTTTTTTGTTTTAACTAATTTAATACATTAACCAATTTAAACCGGTTTGAAACAATCACGAGACTTCTCTATCTGTCTCTATTCCCCCCCCCTCTCTACATATATATATATATATAATGATAATTTTTTTAAACTTTCATTTTCAATTTTTCTAGCTGGCAAACAAAGTTTTGGAGCTCGACCGATTTTGAGATGAAATAACAGCTTTGATGTCATAGTTCTACGTCAACCTTTGAAAAACGCATCTTCTGTCAACGAAGCATACGTAATAATAAAACAATACTGGTAAAAGAAGATCAAACTTTTAAAAACGCATCTGCTTTTAAAAAAGCATACATAATAATAAGGGAATACTGGTAAAAACAGGTTAAAAATATATGCGCTTAAAAGATGATGATGAAAATTGCCATTTATGCTTTATTCATTGCCTACACGATTTCAAGCTTCAAACCCTCCTAACCAAAACATCATGTTCTCACATGATAAAAAATTAAAGATTTTTAATAATTTTTCTTTAAAACAGACCATATTTTGAAAAAATTTAATCCTTTCTTTTTTTTTAAAAGTGATTGATACTTCTATAATTTTATTACTCATCTGTTATGTGCTAGTTATACTGTATATCCTATTTTGTACCAATATCTTCGACTATGAACTGAATAAATCCAACAGTTTTGAGCTTCTTTTATTGATTAGTATTTTTGGGATGTATATCCAAAATGAATAGTGCTCCTTATTGTAATCTTTTTATTATTACTGTATATCTTTTTATTATTACTGTAATTTGCTTTTAAAGTGAGCATTTCGTTTATATACATGTACACATACGAGACTATTTATATTACTTATTTCTTCCTTTCTTAATCTATAAAGATTGTCAGTTTTATTACTTTAATAACTTTTTCCTAAAGAAATAGCTGTTTTCAAATAAATACATAGACATAAAATAAAATGAAAAAAAAAAAACAACTGAAAGTATTTACGACTGAAGAAAATTAAAATTATTCTGCTAAATTTGGATAGAAAAAAAAAGAGCCAGTGATAAAGAAGACACAAAAACCCATTCACATTTTCTGAATCAAAAAGATGTTGATATTATATCGAAAAGATCAAAATTAATTTTCTTTTCAAAAGGATGACATTTATTTAATTTTGCTTCCTTTCATCCGATTGCTTTTGACAACGTTTATTCTTTGTTGCTCACCAAATCTTTCCCTTGGCTTCTTTTGTAATTTGGAATCAAAGTTTCCGAGGGCTTCGTCTTTTGAAAGTAAATGTTGGCATGTCCTTTGAAACTATTTGCTGGATCTATTCAATCTATTGCTTTTCTTTTCTGTCAGATAATTCCAAGGTTAACTTTGGTGAGAAATTAATGGGAAACTCTTTTATTTACAGAAAATGAATGAATGTAATGTTTTATTTTAAGAACATTACGCACAATTCATCATTTATGTATCAAATTAGAAACATTTCACAGATAATTATAAATTAACAAATAACACTATAAATAAACGTAATATATTATTAGTTACTCAATTGTTAAGTCGTTTCTAAATTACTCTTATTTACTCAGAACTGCATTTGTATTTTAAGATTTAAGAAAATATATATATATAGTGTCTGTTCTCTCCACCTGCTCCTAGATGGCACTTTGAGACGGAGTATTTATATAGTTCCCATGAGGCTTTTCAGTTAGTAAGACATTACCAACTTTTGATAGTTCGCTAGCCAACTTCAAACTATGTGATATTTTATTCTTCCCTGTTAAGTATGTGTGTGTGTAATTTGATGTTTTTAGTGCCTTGTGTTGTGGAATCTAGAAGAAATCTCCATAAAATATGATTTTCAAAAACCGGTGTTTTCATCTGCACAAAACCATGAGTCTCTCTTCATTAAAAAGATGCCTTTTAAAAGCTAATTTATGCCAGATTGAATTTAAAAGTTTATATAAAAATTAAAAAAAATATAGCATTTAATTCGGGAAGAATTTGGAAAAGTTTTGAAAATTTAATGCATAATTGGAAATTTCAAACTACCTCAATTAAATAAAAATAACAGTTTCTCTAAACAATTTTTTGAAGATTTCCATGTCTTTCGTATATCGAGAGGAATAAAAAAAATCTTGCATTTATTACTAAAGGAATGATAAATTCATTCAAATTTTGAAGGCTTTCAGGCTGTTTTTTATTACATCCTATAGAAAAAAGTTATTACGATTTTATGTTACTCTAATATTTGTGCTTTCCAGAGAAATCTTCTAATATTTGATAAAATAACCCCGTCATTAAAAAACTGAGGTGTTTTGATAAAATTACATTCTGAAGTATAGCTTGTTTTACAAAATAAAAAAAAACCCTTTTTTGAAAACATTTAATTTATATAACATTAAAAATATCAATAAATCTTTAAAATAAATTGCCACGAAGATGTAAAGAAACAATTAGATTTCTACGCCATTACTTTAAACAAACAATTAGATTAATTAGAATGAAGCAACTCACAACAGCGTGAGACTAACTAATCCATAACTGATGGCGCTCAGCTTATATACATAAATAGAATATTCCAGAAAAATCCAATTTAAATATGTAAGAGAGATCTAGAACCCTCCTGATATTGGATAAGCAACAGATAACATTTTAAATAAAAGAATTCCAGACTGGGATTCGAACCATGGACCAACCAATTAGCAATGAGTTTAATTTAGCTAGTTATATTAACGTCCCGTTTTAAAGCAACACTAGGGCTATTTTGGCACGGACCTCATAATTTTGAACCGCGGTTTGATGACGAGAATCACACCTGAACTTGCACCCCCTCTCCAAACTTCTACACCACACCAGCGGGGGCACGTTTGGCCCGACAGTTTTAACGTGCACCAGACCCGCTTACCCGGTTCTTCGGTAAAATCAGGTCTCGAACTGAAACCCTCCGAGACTTGGCCACGGGGGCCCGTCAGAAATGAGATGCTCCGTCGGTTGAGTCCATGGCGATTATTAGCTATTCTGATTCGTGTGGCAATTAATGTAACAAATTATTTGTTACATTAATTTTAAAAAGCTATTTTGAAAAACTTCTTGTTAACAAATAGTAACAAGTTTTCGTATATAATTTTATTTTAATCAAGGCATTATAAAAGAATAAGCATTATAAAAAATATAAAAGAATTTTGATCATGTATTTTTTTGCAGTGAAAGGAAATATTTTTTAAAACCACATCCGGAGAATTTCAAAAGAAGGTTATGAGCAGGAATTCCTTTTTAGATCAATAGTTTCCGTTCTTTTGAAAACAATTTCCGATAGGAAATATTTATTCCTTTGCTACGGATAGGGAACGTATATATTAAATTTATCCGGAAATGTTGAATAAAATTCATATTTTTATTAAATGAGAAGAAAGGGTCAAATATTAATAATATTCATTGCACAATTTCTACACTTCATTGCACAATCTCTACACTACATAGAACATAGTTTCTAATCAGATAAAAATTTCTAATTTCTCGTTTACAAAGTGAAAGTACAGAAACCGTCAAAAATTCACACTCGGGATCTTGACGAATTTTCATGTTTCGGACATCTCTGATTCCGAAAACACATTTTTGGAATTACAACTCACTGTATGTAAACACGATTAATAAATTTTTTTTTGACTTAAAATGAGAAAATTTGGTATGTGATCCTTGTATTAAATTTTAACAAAATTAATTCACAGAAAGTATATCTATAGCTATGCGAGTGCGATAAACACAAAAGTGCAAAAATGTACAGATCTAGACAAATTAAATTGAAGTAGAAATTAAAGTATAGATTCCTATTAAATTTTAGACAAAGTCTATCAAATGAGTTGAATGCTTGTCTATCAGTACTTTCGCAAGTATGTAAATTTAATTACTAAACAATGTAGCAACTTAAATAAATGAGATTTGATCTAGTAACTAAAACTGTACTTTTGCATAAAACTTTCAGTTTTAATCAGTCAAAAAAGGCATCCAAAATACACATTCGATTTTTTTCATCTATACAAATCACAAAATTTTCATATGCGGATTCTGAAAATAAAAAGTCGCCTTAGTGGCATTCAAGGCTTTGCTCAAGATCCTCAGTTTTATTTGGGAGGTTAATATTTTTATCGAAGAGCATGCAAGAAAGTTTTAAGGTAACCATTCCCGCTGGTGGTAGAACCTTATCACAATTTTTTTAAGAAAAAGATAACTCATTTTCAAAACTACTGCTCATGTTTGGAATAAAAAGATTTTCTTTAAATAAAGGGTAAAAGATCTTGAGATCTAGAATATTCAAAATTATGTTTGTCTTTTAACCGAGACAGTCCGAATTCCGTCTCAACTTTTAAATACCTAATTGGGAGTTTTTTAGGGTACTTATTAGCATAAACGCAGAAACCAATCAATCAATCAAACAATGAGACCGATCATAGTATAAGACTGATCGCCCGCTTGTTTTCGATTGAATTAATTTATGTATCTTTGGTATACTTTATCTTTTGGGGCTCAACCGAGCATTTGATTTACAGCTACCAAATTTGGCTAGAAATATATTTTGGAGACGGAAATAGAGATTTGTAGCGGTTTCTTTTGCAATTTAAATTAATTTAAAATTAAATGAAATCTCAGAGTTTTCCCGTAATAACATCCTTAAACATTGCTAAAAAATGATTTTTCACATCCTTTTTAAAATTAAAAAAAATCTCTTAATTTTCATTATTATTAATTTACCATTTTATTTTCAAGAGTTTCAGAAATTTCTTAAAATGTTTTCTGCATAATTTTCAACAATGCTTTTCGTTGCTGCAATGAAATTAAAACTACGCAACTTGCATGAAGACTATGAAATTGAAGTTACAATGTTACGAAAGGCAAAGTATATTTTTTGATAGAAAATAGAATTGAATAATATTTTCTAAATGAATAAACGTTTTACTATAACAATCAAATCATAATAGGTTAAATTTATTAATCAGTCCAATTTTCAATGTTAAATTCATTCTGCATTACTTACTATTTATTTAAGGAATATTCTTTATTCAAGAAAAGAAATAAGAGCCCAGCAAATTCACTTCAAGACAGGAATTCGAGAATTCTTTTCAAGAATATTTAAAACTTTGTTATATAAAACAACGCAAATATAATTTAAAAATTTATGTAAATTTGTATTTATGTAAATATATTACGAAAAGAAAGAAATATCTTTATCTTTCCCTATTTTATTCATATTTTCCTAACATTTTTATCTACAGCATTGATTCAGTATTAACAGAGAAATAAAAGAAAAGAATAATACTAAGCAAAACAACAAATTTGAATATTTTATTTTTAACTATCAATGTAAATAAGAAATATGGAAGTAAACAAAACGCAGACATCATACGCTAATGAAATAATGAACATTCCCTGTGGAGAAAAATAAGTATAAATTATATCTTTTGTCAGGAGAAAATAATAACGAGCTCATATATTAGTTATTTAGAATTAAACTGAAGGAAATATTACGTTGTAGTTAATTTACAAATAAAGTAGCTAGCTTATTGGATTTTACTTTTGTATATGTGCAGTTATCAGTTTCATGAAATGCTATTATGTGGCATAACAAGAAAAGTAAAAATGGATTTAGAAAAATAAAGATACATCAAAAGCTTTTTCATTTGGAATAAATGCAATGTCTTAATGTTGTAAGGAAGTCCTCTGAGACAGATTTGAGGATTGTAACTGCAGATGATATATTTAAAAATGACCTCCTCCCCCCCCCAAAAAAAAAACTCAATAAAAATTTTGAAGCGCTGATAAAATTTTTTATATTTTATACATAATTTATATTATTTGGTATTCGTTATTTCTGCAGCCGAATATTGAATAACTTCCTTTTGATGCAGCTTGGAAAGCCGTAAAGAAAGCGTTCGAGTCATCTTCGTTATTTAACCATAATTAAACAGTACAAGGCAATTACTAAAATGAATTTTATAGCTTCAGTATTGAATGCAAATAAAACAAAATTAAATTAATTTAAATCAAAACATCCATTACTGTGGTAAAAGAAGAAAGCATATTTTTTTATATGTTCAGCATCGGTTTAACAGTGATAATGCCGCGCCAAAAGTATCGCATTTCAAGTCCAAACTCGATTGCAGCGGTATAACCAAAACATAACAGAAATGAATTAAGTAACTGGAACAGGATATACCGAGTCCCTAGTTTGATATTAACTGTCACTATAATTTGGAAAATACGAAGTCTGTATGATTCAATGGTCATACCAATGAAAATTGTGATTGTATTGTGTTTTCCCTTAAGCCTAGGAAACTTAAACACTGCACAGCTCTTTCAAGAAATTATCACATAAATCCTTCTTTATCTCATCTGGCATCATAAGTTCTATAGTTTTTATGTGTTTTATTATTTCAGTCTATTCTATCAGACTGATTAACGTTTTAAAGTCAAAATTAACATGTATTAACATACTAATGTCTAAATAAGGACATAAAGCAATTACTGCCTCTACAAAACCATGTTTACACTTGCACTTAACACGTTATTACTGCTCTTAGTAGATTACTTTGATGAAATTACCCCACCCCTCACCTCCAATCTACCCAGAATTCTTGGAGTGAAAGTAAAATTTGGCAAATAAGGTAGAATTATTTTATTTGGATAGTGCTAGATTGAATATATATCGCTATTTCAATACTATTAAATATTTTGGTTGTGAAGTAAATAACTTAAGTTGCTATATAGAAATTATTAGATTTCAACTAGACCTCAAAAATATTAATTAAGAAAAAAGAATGTACAAAAGGCATGGACGTAAAAAAAGAGATGAATGTACAAAAGGCATCAAATGTTGATTAAAAAATATGGACATAGGGTTGTGTTTCTTATATGAGGAAACGGAGAAATAGTATAGTGCATAAAATATGCCTGTATCTATACATTGTTTGCTGGATAGAGCTTGAGGATCAAAAAATAATTTGGCTCAATTATGCTGAAAAAAAAATTGAATAATCTAATTGATTAAAATCAATATATTTCATTGCAAGATGCAATTTTAATATGGCAATTTTTAATAACTTAATTTATATCTCTAGAAAGATAATAACACTATTCAATAATAAATAAACAAAAAAAATTATCCTACTTTTTAATACGAAAGTTACTTCTAATTATTGTATTTAAAAAATGCTTAGGCTCTCAATATATGACAGTCTTTCCAGATTTGTGTTGTCATATATTGAGCTGTAAAATCGACAAGAAATAGCTATAATATATTGGATTTTGGACATTAAATTTTTAAAAGCTTATTTACGAACAGTAGAGCAAACTGTCAGGTGAAACATATTGCGGCGTGCCCTCGAATACGTTTAAATTATAAAAAAGAAGGATAATTTTATACGCTTACTGTACAAAAAAATGGTAATCTCAGGCATAAACTCCGTCGTTTTTACACATTTACGACATATAATTTTCTTGCAAAGAGTAAAAGATAGTCGGGATTACAGTTCTTTTGGTAAATATTTGAAACAGGATAAAAGCCTACTCTACTTTTCCAAAACCCTTTATCCTGAAACTTCTGACACTACGAATAAAATATGTTACAAGATGTTATGAAAGTATTTTTCTCCTTGACAGTATTTTTTTTTGGCAACAGCCCAACATAGAAAAAACATAAGAAAGATTTTCCTTGGGCACAACTTTTCATTTTTTTTTTTCCGAATTCGAAGTGAAATATTTCCTGCGAAATATTTCGCATCTATGCATACGCCTTTTAGTTTCTTGTCATTGAACTCAAAGGCTACTAAAACAAAATTCAGCTTTTGAAAAAAGAACACTCACAGAAGTTTCCAATATTAAGATTTAATATAATAAAAGTACAATGGAAGTAAACTGGAATTTTCACAAGATATGTAAAGCATAACGCAAAATAAATTGTTACTGAGTTTTATAAAGATAAATAAGAGAATTAATTAAAAAAATCGTACGAAAAAAATATCTTAATCTTAACAAAAGAATGATAAAAACTGCTATATTATAAAATATCTCAAATGAAACGCATTTTCAACGAAAACGCAGCTACCTTTTCCTTTTTAAAAATTAGTATTTTTGGGTTTAAAACTATTTCAATTATTTAATTTTACTTTACTTATACTATCAATCATTCAAATTGTTTAAAAAGTAATGCTAATTTAAAAAAATGCTAATTTAAGAAAACTATTGTAATTATAGTATTATGGTTGAAATTAATTATTCTGTCAAAAGTGATAGTTTGTTGATATATTTTTCATTTTTATGCCTTAATTATCATTGGTTTAAAATTTTACTACCATAATATTTTTTAATTTGAAAGGAAAATTTTTGATGTGTAATTATAATTAACAGAAATATCAGATAACATCTGGCAATTAAATTGATCCATGCATCGTTACACACTTAGAATTACCTATTCCGACATAAAAAATATCGGTTTGAATCATTAATTTTTATTAAAGAAAAATATAACTGAAATTGAAATTAATGAATGAGTTTACAGTAACACAAATCAATGAGCATTTTCTTTAGTTCGGTATATTTATAAAGAAACATAAGACGACTACTTTATAAAATGAGAGTAGATTAAAAGTGTGTTATCAGAAATGTTGGTGTAATAGCTGTTTTCGTTTTAAAGCTTTAAAATACTATTTTTTTTTGTTTTCGATCAATCTTAATGATCAATCTTGTGTAACGAATATGTCTAATGATTTCTTTTCTGTTTTAAAAACGTAAAGAAGAAAAATTACTGGGTATTTATTATGGTAATTTAAAAAAAATTGTGCTGCCATTTTCAGATTAAATGATAGCAATTAACACGGCACGAAAACATTAATTATTTTGTTTATGCGGTCCTAGTTAATTAACAACTTTGTTAATTATATGCAGTAAACACCAGATATTTACGTTACCTCAGTTTTTCATGGTAATAATTCTGTCAGAGAATTTTTCTCAAATGACAATTTGGAAGTATTTTTGAAAATTAACGATCTCTGAATCAGTTGCAGGATATGAGGTTTTCGTAGTCAATGCATACTTTAAAAAATAAGATTTTTTTATCTATGATTGCATATATCCGTGGTATCTAATATGCTTCAATCATTCTAAATACAGAAATAATATTGCATGGCAATCAATATATTATAATCTCTTATGTACATTTTCCAATAATCCCAACATGTTCTTTTAAAATATAGTTTTTAATTCTTCAAACTATCTAAAAAAGAAGTTAATAATCAATTGTTAAATAATGTTATTTACAAAACAGAGTTTAGTACTTGAATTTTAAATCCCCTGACATACTAGTAAACTTAAACTGTTTGTTAATTAGTAAAAAACTCACCAGCTCATTTGTTAAACTTTGCCATTTAATTGATCATAATGACTATTACGAAAATCAAAGATTTATTCCGCAATTTTTTTTATCAAGAATTAATAAGAATAACAAATTACTATATATATATTTTTCAGAATACGGCATGAATTTAAATTCTGAAAAAATACATGTAGGCGTATCAATATTTAAATTCTAATTTTTTTAAATTCTCAGAAATACCATTTAGTCATTAACTGTACATTTTTTGTAAGAATTTCATCAAATAATTCACTAACTTTCATTATTTTATTAATCATGTTATTTATTAATCCAGTTTATTAATCATGTTATATAATATTTATTAATCATGTTATTAAATAAAATTAAAGGAGGATTCGGAAATAAATATTTTTTTAATGTATTTTTGGGAACATATTGTTTAACTTAAGTTTTTGCCAAGACCCATAGGTACCAAATTTGTTAAGTTCAATAAAATCTTAGTTCGTATTTCGTCAATTTTAAATCAAATTTAATTTGGAATGCTTAATGAAATCTTATATAAATGATCATCCATCCCTGGCACTTGCATATCTGAAAGACTCATAACCCTGAACAGTAAAACAGTCCTAATAAAAGTTGAAAATCGTTGTTATGTGGCCGTGTACCAATAGAATATAGGATTACAACTTGCCATTGGGCTATGACCAATAAAACTAAAATACCATTACTGTACTTTCAATATAAGCGAGACCTCAATTACTTATTTGACGACTCCTAATCTTCGAATCTGAGGTACCCGTCGGCAGACAAACTTATCTGTAATCACATGCATCTGAGTTACTTTTAACCAACTAAAGTAGAGTATTCCATGGTAGTTGAATGATCAACATCGCGACAGCACGGATATGGCAACTAAGTTTGAGCTTTAAAAGCATTCACTGGCAATGTTGTGATTCCTCTAATGTCACTACACCCTATTATGACAGTTAAGGCAACTCAACCTCATTGCATTAAAATACTCACCCGGAAAATAAGAATCTACCATCACGCGGACGTTTCTTATTTTCATATTAGAAGTTCCCTTCAGTGGGATAAGCTCATTTGGCAGAAGAAATAGTTGATATTTTCATACATTGTTTTAGATTTCTATTGACAAATAATCGAATAATGAAAAATGAAATTTGGTTTACATTTGACTTTTTTTTCCATATCAGATCATAACATCAAGTTTCAGATCTTTTTACAGAGTTTCTTTCAGTTCATATGCATTTAATTAAATTTTTGAGCTCACCACCGAGAAATTGAAGGTATTGGAGAACTAGTGTTAGGTCTTAAAAGAATGGATAAAAATTGAGTTTGCCGCAAATGCTGTTCGATATCGGATCACTTAATCATTGCATCAATAAAAGTATTATTTTCATATGATGGGTCATAAGAAAAATAAAAGAAAATGATGTAGTGAAAAGGTGTTAATCATTGAAATAGAGCGGCCATATTATATTTGAAACAAAAAAATGAGAAAGATAATTCTAAAAAAAAAATAAAGTTAAATTTAATTATATATTTTGGAAATATTTCTCAATAAAGATAATTTAATATTAAACAAAGGTACTGTAAATACCAGAAAATTTTTAAATTCGTAATGATCGGTCAGGAACAGAGACTCTTTTGGTTACTTCAAAATAATATTTTGCTACTTTATTATTTACCTATTACCTTATACCTTTATTACCTTTATTATTTACCTATTAACCTTTACCTATTTTTTGAAGTGCATTTTGTGTTTAATGCTTAAGTACCGGAACTAATTTTAAAGATTTCTCATTTAATTACATTTTATATAAAACAAAAATCATAAAAATTAATAAATCATTTCTGTAAGACGATATCATAATGGAATTTTTCAGCCAAATTAACCATATCTCAAAACAATTTATAAGCAATAATACTTCGAATAATAGCTGTAATAAAAATGCCAAAGTTAATGACTTTCACTTAACTTTTAATCATCTTACAAGCAATAAGCATTCCTATAATGAGCTTTGTTTTGCTCTTTAACATTTCTAAGATTTCTGTAAAATCACACGATTAGTTAAACAAAAAAGAAGAAAAAATCTTTGGAATTTATTGTTCAGCTCGTAATCTGTAAAAATTTATTTTACTTCTGGTAAAAGTGTAATTGTCAATGAACTAATGATAATGAGCTAATGACTGAAAATGTTGTCAGCAAGAGTTGTTATAAATCCTTTTTATCGTAGGATTTCAGCTAGGAGAATTCCAAGGATGACCTGATTTGTAATGAATTTGCTGATATCTGATCAAAATATTGATGCAAATGTCTAAATCGAGCTTTATACCAAAAAGGATGATAGAAGAGGAAGCACGATTTGAAAGGTATTGTTTTTAAAAGACTAAAGAAGCGTTAATTTTTAATTTTAAGAATAAAAGCAAATTATTTGATGTGTGACCCAAAATTTAATCTATGATTTTGAAACTTAAGGAATAATAACTTGCCTCTTTTATATTTAGACCAGATTGACAAAAATGTGTTTGCTTTGATATCAGTAACAATTGGCTCATTGTTTCTTTTATCATTTAACTGCACGTTGTCTTTTACCATTCTACGACGCCATATTCTTTTAGTTACAATATGACATTCAAAAGATGTGGTCATAAAATTGAAAAGATGAATTTAGTATGCATCATGTAATCATGAATTATTAAATTGCTTTAATATTCGAATATGTGGTATGTTGGGATGCAGTTGCAATTCATATTTTTCGTAAACGATATTCCGTAAATGACTGCTTTGTTTTGAGTAATAGATGATAAAAATTACATTTTCTTAAACTCTGCTTTCTTTACTTTTTCAAATTTCCCGTTTTTGAGAAAAAAATATTAACCTTGGAAAATTTCTCACACGATGTCCTGTGTATAAGTCCACCTGAAAATGAAATTCTATAAACATCAAAGTATGAAGCTATTACTTATTTCCAAAAATCCAACGTCGCATGAAATTAGGAAACCAGATTTATTTATAGAAGGCAATGATCACTCTTTTTTACTTTTGTCTTAGGTGTTACACTCACATTACAAAACATTTTCAATCATATTTTAAAACTTACAATTTTTTTCTGAAACTGATTTTTTAACAATATTTTTATTTTCTTATAAAGGAAGTAAACAAAGTGAAAACGTAGTTTGAAAGAAATCAACTTTAATATACCGTTGAATTTCCACCCAATTAAGTCCGATGACCTGATTGTCAATACAGTCATGCACGCAGGCACGCACGCACAACGTTAATATAAGGGGCAAAGAAATCGCTGTTGTTTTTAATGTCGAAAGATAGAAGTCAAATCTAAAAAAATTGTCGTATGAACGTTCCAGATTGCTTTAATGAATATTTTTACAGCTGCATTTACTTCATTGCTCCTATTTGCAAATCAATGAAAAATGCAGAATATTATTAAAAATGTTAGGGAGAGAGTTATGCATGTCATCAAAAATTTCTTCAATTCGAAGGAAATAAATGAAAAGAAATAAGAACGATAAAAATAGACCTTAACTAGAAAGTTTAATCGAGCGCGAAAATAGATTTAACCGTCGCCATATAGATAATAACTGTAACTTATCAATGGAAATTGATGATCATATCTTTCAAGTTATTTCACGAAAATAGCTTTCGTGTTAGTTCAAAAATCGAAAAATAACCTTTATAATTATATAAATTTTAATATTTATTATTTCTTTACTTTTGAAAGTATTTAAATTTAATTTGATATATAAATAGTAATAATATTTTTATAGTTATGATTCAATTAAAAATATATGACATTGAGTGCTTTTGTGTTAAAATTAAGACAACAAAATGTTTTTTTTTGGATATTTATTCTGTAGAAGATTTTCACTTCATATTTTATTTCGCACTTATTTAATTTACGTGCGCAATAATTTATGATCGATTGATTCACTTTATTTCATGTTTTTGAATCGTATCAAATAACAAGATGACATTAAAAAAATGAATATCATATTAACCATTTAACAGCCTAAAAAGTTAAAATTCTAGGCGAGCAAGCTGCTCGACAAAGGTGGTTAGTGCCAACATACACTGGTGTGCAAAACTTAAGCAACAGGTATGTTTTTTGCCATAACTTCACGAGAAATCATCTGAGAGACATGAAATTCAGAAATGAGGTACAGCATTTTGTTCTGAAAGAATGACGAAAGCATAGCTGCGCAGATGTGAATACAATGCATACAGTATGGAATCAAACAAAAAAAGGCTTTATTGAACTCATAGTATCGTTACACACGATTGTCTGTCCAAGAGGAAGAACAGCAAGCAGATGTTCCTTAGTATGGGATATGCCCTCCCCTTACTGCAATGGTTGCTTACCGCACTGTCTCCCCATACTCAGCACCAGATTGTCCAACAGTTCTTGAGGTAAGAGTGCCCATTACTCAATCAGCATCTGTTTAAGTTGTCGGGTGTTCCCAGGAGGATGTAATCGTGCCGCAAGGCGTCTCCCCAAAGCATCCCACACATATTCTATCGGATTTAAATCAGGGGAGCAAGCCAGCCAATCTATTCGAGTAATATCTTCACTTTCCAGGAGCTCCTCAACAGCATGAGTCCTGTGTGGTCGTGCATTGTCATCCATAAAAACGAAGTCTGATCCAATGGCACCTCGGAACAGACGCACATCATGTTTTCACATGATAAAAAATATGTTTTTTATTTACATCCGTGCTTTTACAACAAAGTATAAATTGATTTACTAAGCAGAATAAATCGCCAATGAATATTATAGAAAATGAGTGTTATCATGCACAAGTACTTTGTAATATTTTTATATTAATTAATAAAAAAAGAATTTTTCTTTCAAAAATAAATTAAAACTAAAAGTAACAGCGAATAAAGAATATAAGTTAATTCTTTTAATCAAAATTATTTCCATATTTTATTATCTAATTTTGCAGTTTAGATTATGTGTTTAAATAATTTTAAAATCCACCTGAAACATTATTTTTTTGGATATGACAAATAAAACAAAAGTATACATATAGTGTAAAATATTTTTTTAAATAATGGTAGATAAAACACTATCATTGTTCCAATCAGAAATATTTTTAGAATACACTGATTTAGGTTCCTTCTTTTCAAGATAACTATCTTGCATGAGGTCCGATCTATCATAAAACATACTAGTTTTCTCGTAACAAATCACTCCTTTTACTCCAAGTACGTGATATAAAGATACGAGTTAAAAAAAGGTAACAGCGTGATAAGGACGTGATTTGTGTGGATGGGAAAACGTGTGCTTATTATCATTCATTGGGGAATGTAGTCGCATGGGATTATTAGGAACGAAAATACTTCAAATTTCCCTGCGATACGTGTGACGGAAAATTGAAAAGGGGGTACAGGAAATTACGAGCGTGCCTAAATGAGCTATTAATTGCTGGAAAGGCTATGAAAATCCATCACATCATTTTAATTTGCTTTTCAGATTGGAACGTTAGGAGAATGTCTTAATCTGAGATAATGTAATATTTTCCAAAAAGGTATTTTTGAAGTTACGGTAAAGAACAAAACTGTATTAAAATGTACCATATATGGCAACACATTATGAGGTAACCCTAAATATTGATGAGGCGATGTGCCAAGTGATATTTACATATTTAAATGAAGAGTTCTAGAGACAAGTGGCTTTTGATTTCGTGGTTTGGAAGATGGTGATTGCGCAAGTCACAATCTGTTGAACATATCAAAATTCAACTGATGCCGATGTAGAAAAGATCGATACAACTTGTTTAACTTATTTATCAAGATAAACTGCAGCAATGCAAGTAGAATCTGGCATTGCCGCTAATTGGAATTTTCTGGGTTCTAATTGGGAGTTTCAGGTTTCAACAATTCATTTCTACTTTCCCATACACAGAATATAAAGGAATGATTATGATAGTTAAAAAACTCGAGTTTTTGACTAATCACCATGCTTCAGATATATCTGAGTCCAAAAACATAATCATGGAATTAAATCTGTCTTGAAATAATAAGTCAAAAAAGTTAGGTGACTGCAATTTGGTATTGCAATTACGATAAAAATTAGTAGGTTTCTATCAAAGTTTGAACGAAATCCATAGACACTCTGTCTGTCTTATTGCTTGAGTACAGATGAAATCGATCATTACAAAATGAAAAAGAGTTAAATGAATGAAATTTGGTTCACAGGTGTAACATTTAAAATCTAGATTATTATCAAATTTTGGACCAAATTTATCAAATGATTGACTATTTGTATGGCTATATTTTCGCATGCATGTAAATGCAATGACTTAAATCAATGAAATTCGATATGTTATCTTGAGACTACGATTGTAGTTTTGTGTCAAATTTTTTATACCAATTATTGAGAAAAAAAGGTGTCCAAAATACATATTATCGTGTTAGATTTAATAGAAGTGCCAGATTCACAGCAAATATCTATGTTTTGTACAGTAGCATCTGAGGGTAAAGCCTCCTGACACTTTCTTTGACTTTTAGCTGAAGATGTCACTCATACATTCGCTTGCACAACCCCTTTTTACGGGGCGGGGCTCTTTCACGCTCCTCACAGATATAACACAGGGTGAAGAACAACCATGCCCGAAACAGGACTCGAGCCCGTGACACCCAGATCACGGGGAAGACGCGCTACTCCTAGGCCAGGACTCCGGCTGTCCATAATTTTATATGGAGAAAGGAGGATGGGACCTTTATTGAAGAATTTGTCAGAAAAATTCGGGTTGACAATTTCCACTGGCTATTTAAAGAAATAAGGACAGATGAATGTATGTCGACATTATAAAGTATAATATCTTTTCCTGTGCGGATAGATCGAACTACATTTATCTTTCAACAGGGCAAGAATGATGCATCTGTTGCATATTAAACATAGCAATTTTATGATCCATCTCAGTTTCCTAATTTTAAACTTTCTCAAACATTGGAGATGGATACTTCATCAAAATTTGAGAGTTTGTTAAAATAAACTCAAATCGTAAACTCGAAAAAGAGAGAGAGAGAGAGAGAGAGAGAGAGAGAGAGAGAGAGAGAAAGACATTAAATACTAGATTCAAATAAAAACCGCCATTCAAGACATTTCGGGCAACGTTTCGACTGAAATAACTACAACAAGAAAAATAAATTCACAGAATGCCACGACATTAGATAAATAATAGTAATTAAGATCAAAGAAGAGAGAACCGTTTAAATAAAGCTTGGACAGCATGAAAAAATCTTTCATAAATTATATTAATAATGCATAGAAAATTTTTGTCCTTTATTGGTGCTAATTTTTATTTTTCAATTTTATTAATTTATTATTTTGACTTTTTAAATTTATGATAATAATAAATAATGTATGCAATTGTTTTATATAAAATTATTAATTTTCGTTTTTCCCACAAAAATTCTTATGTGATACTATATAATTTTATTTCTGGTCCTAACCGCATACGGAAACTTTTTTTTACCGACTGTATGTATACTACAATTCATAGAAGATTTAATAAATTTTCTAACATAATTTTGCTTTTAAACCCGCAGAGCTAAATATATATAATTTTATTTTTATTAAAATTAATAAAATTTCTTTTAAATTGCTTAGGAAATGAAATTAACGATAATAATTAATTTCGATTTTTATGAATTGCCTTTATTACTAGAGAAATGAGAATTTTTAGTTCAGTTAGAAGCGGAAATTTTTATTTCAGCTAGAAACGGGAATTTTTATTTTATTAAGTGAGAATAATTAAACATTATCACGCAAATTCTCGCTTTGCATAAACATGGATTTAATCTATGTCATACTTTAATTTCACCTGTACGAGATAACTTCTTAAGTTAACATTTGATAAGTCTGCTTTAGAGCCCCATATATTTATTTCAGTTTAAAGCAGCCCTACACTTAAAATTATATTTATTCTGTTTTCGTTAACTCACAGTCGACGCCACATTTGTAAAATAAATATTTTACATTTATAGTCTTAAAATACATTTATCGCCCTGATTACATAAATCTGAATTTTATCGTTATAATTCTACTTAATACCATGCTGTTTTTCAACTTTAATGCTGAAAACTAAAATAAATTTGTTGCTTGGAAAAGTTATTTTCTCCAGCGGGGGAAAAAAATTTCCTGTTGTGTTAATGGCAGCGCCATCTCTCGGATTCAGAATTTACTACAAATGCTATTATACAGGTCAGGAGATGGATTTTGCTTTCTCACGCAATGGAAGTTTGCGTGCTGTTCATTCTGAGATTTTGTATTCATGGCAGAGAATATATAATTCTTTAACAAAGCACAACGTATCTTATTTCTTTTAATAGTTGATTTTCTAAAGAATGATTTAAATATTTAGTGACTGTATTTTTTGTAAAAAAAAGTTTTTTATTGGATAATCAATGGCAATATGGTGTTTCATCATGGAAATCTTACTTTTGTTAACAGCTGTGGACTTGTAATGAATATTGATATTTGAAAATCAGGCTTTTGGAAATGGATCTAATGAAACATTAACTTGGACCTCACTAATGCAAAAATAATCACATGAAAAAGTAGTTGAAATAATAGAAATCATAGAAAAAATAACATTTTCGATCAAATTATTTGAATTGAAGTAGCAATTTTATGTTTGAGAACCGTTATAAGATAAAAGGAAACCCTATTAGTAATTTGAATACATCATATATACGATTTTCTATTATTAAAGCAGTTTACATGTTTCATATTACTTTTACATGTCAGTCAAAATTGTAAATATTATTGTTTGACGAGATTTAAAGAAATTTAATTAAAAAAATTGATTAAATTTTCTGTAGAATGTAAATAGATAAATTAATTTTTATATAAGAAATAAATAACCTGTTTAAAAACCTTTTAAATTATAATAGACGATCAATTAAATTTTTATATCAATGATTCAATGGCAGAGACTTTCCAACCCTTTCTTTTGAAGATTTATAATTAAAATTTTATTACAATTTTTAAGAATTATTTCATAGTAATTCATATAAGTTATTTTAGATTTTTGAAGCCTTTTTTTTCATCCACATGACGTTTATGAAGGATTTGAAACATTATTAATAAATTAAAAGATTTTATTTCTTAAAAACAGTTTAGAGGTGAAAACAAGAAAATGAACTAAAGATATGGCAAAATTAGTTAAATGTTAAGCATATATTGATTAATATAAAATATATTTACGATACTAATCAGAATTATATATGCACATTTAAATGAAACTCTTTTTCTTATGTATTTATCAACGTGCGGGCACTATATATATATATATATATATATATATATATATATATATAAAGATGTAGAGTTTAAGATCTGAAAAAAAGTTTTACAGAAAAAATTTCACTTAGTATTATATTTAATGCTAGAAATGGCATTTTTTCTGATTTTCTCCAGGAAAGGTTTACAATTATTTTTTAAAGCTCTAATAATCTAGAATATCAAATATTTGTAAAATATGAAACACATCCGTAAAGTAAATAAATAAATGTCTTTAGTTTCTGAAATGTTTCCAAATAATATTTCTTGCTATTAATTTAAAAATGTTCTATAACGTTTCTCTTTAGAAAAAACGTAGATAAAAACTTTTCATCAATGATTGAATGTTACGTGCTAATGGTCTTATCCGTTTACGTTCAGGGTTAATCGTTACTCCGGTAAAAACTAACAACTTCGGTTCCTCTTTCTTGCAATACTTATAAAGCTTTTCCGTTAACCGATCTTTCTGCTTAAAAATTTATGATATGACCCTTAAAAGTACTAGAGGATGATCTAACAGCCCGATATCCACTACCACCATCTTGATTTTCTTACTACGTGTTTCTTGCTAAATGTTTTTTGAATGTGGCTTTCTTCTATTAATTTTTTATTTAATGCTAGTGCAATGAATAAAAAATACTTCAATGGCTGGTACTTTGCGCTAGGAATACATGCTTACAGAATATTCCATAAAAAAACAAAATCAAATATTCCGCTTATTTTTAGTTAGTTTGGAAGAAATAGTTAGCGAAATAGTGTGCGAAAAATTGCCTAATAAAAATTTGCTGCATGGTGAGGGTTTTTTAAAACCTTTTAAAATGTTTTTTTTTCATTTTCTCATAAAAATATATTAATCTGCAAATATTGTTATAAAAATTTGTAAAAAAGAAATCAATAAATTTCCCATGAAAGAAGAATATTAACATTCTACTCATAAGATCTTTAGACCATAAAGATTTAAAATATTAGAGCACTTGAGTTTAAAGAAAAGAAGTATTTCAAATCACTGTTCAAAGACAATTTATATTCTTAACGGGTTATTAGGCAAAAGATGTTTCGACCAATTGAAGACTATTAATGATGTTTATTATAAGAAAATGGGTTGCGCTTCAGTATTTAGCAAATATACTTCTTCTGAAGGTCCAAAAAAGATTTCCTTATTCATCAAATTCAACTCCGAGATACATTTTTATCCTCTGACTGCGTTATTCTTTAAAATCACTATTTAGATACGATGCTTGCAAATAAGTTCAAATATTTTGCAAAGAAGGCGAACTGATATTATATGTTACATGATAATAATATGATATAATAAAAATCAGTAATAGTAAAAATAAACACTCTAACTACGAAAAAAGCGGGATGCAATAGAAAATGGACTTATTCCCAACCCGCAGAAATCGTGGGATAAGCAGCTGAAGGGTTAACAAACAAATACACTCCTCAGGCATTCAACCAACCATACTTCGCAGATTTGGGCACTCCCCATTCTTTGATTGTACTACTTTTTTTCATGAAAGAGTTAATGAGAAAAATATCATAAAGCATGATAAATTGAATATTTAATTAGAAAAATATCTAAAATGTCTAAACTATAAGTGAAAAATTTGTTAATTTTATTTGCTTATTTTGAATTCAATTGACTGCCTTTTATTTATAGATTCGCTTGAAAAATTTCTAAATTTCTTAAATTCATTGATATTTTCATTAAGGGGAATTATTTTGATGTCATATGCAATGTAATATGACAGGTACATATGGGAGTTTTTACTCCTATCACTTAAGGAAGTGAGTCAACAAAAGAAATTTTTTCCAAACAATTATAATAAGTGAAGGTATAGTATTTCTTAAGAGAAACAATCATAACAATTACACTTAAGGAGAACACCTTTCACTTCTTTTATACTAAAAAGTTTTGAAATAAAAAATTATGATAATCTAGACATACGTAATTCGATTCAAAATTTTTCAATACAATTTGCCTTTCAAATTGGAATTTTTTTGCTTTTCCTGAGATTTAAAGATTAATCCCTTTATCATAATTTTTATGAGCAAGGAAAAAGACTTGATGCCAATGTGCAGTGTAATATGACAAGCACATGTGTGATTATGTGCTACTTAAAAAAATGAGTCACCAAAAGAATTTTTTTTCAAACAATTATAACAATTTAAGGCATAACATTTCTTAAGAGAAACAGTCATAATATTTGTTCTTAAGAGGCACAACTTTCAATTTTTATATTAAAAAATCTTTTAAATTAAAAAATTACAATATTACGACCTATTAAATTGATTTCAAAATTTTTCGTTAAAATTAGCTTTTCAAATAGAAAAAAAAAGTCCTTTTCTTCTCTGAGATTTAAAAAAATAATCTTCTTATCACTAAGAAAACATATTTTTTAATAATAATTTTAACATAATTTAAATACAAATTTTCTTAATGTGATTGATATGCAATAATGTTAAGAAGTAGCGATTTCTATGTTTACTGCTTAGATCTATAATTTAAGGCTTTATATAAATCGTAAAAATTATGTTATTAAATAATGATTTATTTACTTGTGAAATTTTGAACACATTCTATAATTAAAGACACGGCAAATCTATTAAGAATAATGTTGGACAATGCAATACGTAATGAGAATTTGACTGCGTACATTTATAAAAGCATATAGAAAAGGAGTAAAACTTGGTGCTTGATTTGTATAGATTAGGGAGATATTTCTTAAAACAGACAGAGATAAATTTATGGAAGACAAACTATTGAGAAATCATGAGTGAATAAATGATTTATGTATTCACATTCGTCTAGCACCAAGATTCATTTTTCAGTAGACTCAGAATATCAATTCAGTCTCGTTTCTTCCAAAGAATAAGTGAAGACATAACACCAAAGAAGATACAAAAAGTTTGAACAAATGAAATTCTTTCATTTCTACTTCGATAGGATGTGCTTAGAATTGATAATACTTTTGTTCTGTTTCTAATATTCTTTTTGTCTATGACTTTTCTGTATCAAATTTAGATGTCGTTTGAAATTTTGAATTCTCTGAAAAATGAAGCAATAAAAAAAACTTATAAAGTTATAATCGTTGAGAAGTAATGATATTTCCTTCCTTTTTTTGTAAACGTGATAAAAAAGAAAAGTTTTGTTTGTGTTTTATTGGAATTTACCGATCAGATTTCAAAAGAGAATTTAGAGAATAGTGTAGAGTTTTTTTTTTTTTAAATTTTTGGTGTCACATTTCAATAATAAAATTTGAAATAAACCTTAAGGCTTTAAAAAATATTTTAAAGAGAGTTATATTGAAAGAATATATTACTTACTAAATATATATATAAGAAATATGATTACTCTCAGATAATTATTAAGGAAAACTTTTCAATATTCTTTTCTATGTGATATTCTATAATAAAAATATTTAATTTAAGGCATTGTGCGTAAATTCATCATTCTTTTTCAAATGTAAAGTTAAAAAATTTATAGTTAAATAAATCTGACAAATACAAATATTTATGTAATGTGGAAATAAAAAAAATACATTGAATATATAACGGTTCTAAAAACAAAACAAAAAAAATGATTTCACCAGAGAAGAGAGTTGAAGGAAGTACACCAGGAGGATTTTATAGCTAACCAACTGTGTTACATGAGATGATATCCTGTGCAAATAAATGAATTTGATTTGATCCCTAGGAAACAATTTCTTTCAAATAGAAATTTGTTCTACTATTCTATTAAATGACTTCAAAAATGAAACTGTCCCATTTCACTCTGTGAACTTTTTCTTCAAATAAATTGTAATCTGTCATTTTTTTTTATTCTTCTTAATATGCCAGCTCTGACAAATTATTTTATATAAGTGGTATGTTTTCTTGTTAATATATAGAATCATCTTTATGTTTATAATGAAACTGACAAATTTTAGTATCTTCAGGTTTAGAAGAAAGGTATTTTTCAAGACCAATTTTTTGGAGCGTTCTTTTGTTTGTAAATGTTTCTTCATTTATAGGAGTTTTAGACACAAAATTAATTTTATATTGAAGACAATATTTTAGGTTTTCGATTTTTCATTTCTTTACGATTCATCATTTCGTAGATGAATAAAAATATTATAATTATTCGTCATTTCTCTGTTATTCCGCCACGGAAATATACCTTGAAGTTGTTTAGCTACCATTATTGAAATTTATTTATTTAATAATTTTACAAAAAAAAACATTCATGAATTCCCCTCTTCCGTATACGAAATAAAGCACAAAGTAGTATGTTTCATATCTTATATAGAAGATGCCTAATATATTGAACGAATTTATACAAGTTTAAGCATGTCTCTAAAATCTGATGGAGGTATATTGCTATTGAGATGTTACTCTTTTAAACAATTATGTGCACTTTTCATATCCATAGGCGATTCGATATTTAAAATATAATAAAAAATTACACTGCCCATTATAATTCAAGAAAATATTTTATACATTTTACAAATACTACATTCTTTTATTCATTTCTCGACATAATTTCTGTAACATTGAGACGTTTATCCTAATCTGCCATACTACTGCTGTTTCTCAAATTATTTGAAGTATTTTAAAACGGTGTTTTGCTAAACCTTTCGATCTCAGAAAATTTCTTTAAAGGTCGGTATAAATGAAACATTCGGAGTTGAGGTGGGACCTTTCAACATTTGTCTTTCGTGTGCCTTTTACTCTTTGGATTATCTTTGAGTTAGATACTTTCGTGAATGATAACTTCAATAACAATTATTACACATTTAATATAGGACCTTTTGTATTGTAAGAGTAATAGTTCAAATTTTGTTTCGTCTTATGAGAATTCACACTACAAGAGTCAAATATACTTGTAATTTACTTTCAATATCATTGTAAATAATCCCTTTCTGTTATTTTTTGTATCAAATTCCCATCTATAGTAATTGAGTATAGCTAAGAGGGTTATTTTTGAATAAATCTTTTGGACGTTATTTTGAAGTATAATTAGAAAATGCCTGTCATTTGAGATTTGAAGCCAAGAGCGGTTTTGGCAAAGCATTTTGTAAAAAGTTTATAATTTGTCATTTTGAAAGTTGTCGAATTATTGAAACAACATGACTTGTTTCTTATAATTTTTATTTTATGCATTTGCGAGTACATGTTTGGGCGGATTTTGGAATTTTGGGAAAAATGGTTTTAAAATAGATAATGGTAATCGTTTGTTATTGATTTGCCGAGTCATTGATTATAAAGTATTATATCAATAAGAGTGAGATGTTAGCAATATTTGTAAAATAATTATCTGTGCTCGCTCTCTTATAGGATTAAAAATTAGTATCAAAATAATGTCTATTAAATAAAAAAATCATTATTACATTAAATATTTTCAGTATTTCAAGTTGTATTTTCTATTTTTCTTGAAATTTATAATACACGTATAATAATCTTGGCCCAAATCTTAATTTCTATATATTTTCTACTGCTGCTATAAATGTTTTAAATCATAAAAATAATTAATAATAGTAAATTTTATGGTACTTCCGTCAATAAAGGCTTTTCTAAAAGGCAAAAAAAGCTATAAAATTTACAATATTATATAATTTTCTAGTCCTATCATTACAATTGATATACTAATTTTTAAAAATAGTGTTTTGCATTTCAGAAATTAAAACTGAATCAGTTGTGTGGCGCTAAATATTAATATTTCAGACACTTTCACACGGACGATGATTCTTCGAGAACGCTTTTGATTGGCATAAAACATTGAAATGTAAAATTACATAATTTGACCATTTTGAATTACAAAAGAGTGAAAATTAACATTTAAAATATTAGTGAGTCAAATTTTTTTAAAAATATGACCGGCGGAAGTACAAAAATTTGAATTTCGGAATTTTTTCAGCAGAAACATTCATTAACTCAGCGAAACTTTTATTGAAGAAAATGTCATTAATTCAAAAATCGTTTCATTTCCTTTAAATGTTTTTTAAAAAAAATTGCAAATATTTTATGTGTTGTGGTAATATCTGTATTTTCAAAGGACTAATTTTTAAAATCCAGTAATCATCAAATATTAAGTTCTTTTTAACAAATTTTTACTAATATTTCTATCTTTATTATTATAGAAACAACCATATTGCTATAAAAAAGCTGTATTTTGTATTTTTTAAATTTTTTTATTTACTTCCTTCCGTTTTCTGTTTCGAGGTTTTTGTTGTTGTAAAGAAGTCTCTTAGCTATATGTCTGTGATGAATTACACCATTCATTTTGTTGGTTATTTGTTGCATTATTTCGTAAAATTCCAAGAGAGACATCATAGTCTCATTCTTTTCCATTTCAGTCTAGCTACTTTTTCTCATGATCTATTTTTTAAAAACCAGTTTTGTACTCAGATTTTTTTACTTAGGATAGGACAGGTTAAAGAACTGAAAAAATAAACTAAAAAAAGAAGTGCATATGAGAAATGAGATTGTTTTTTTTTTTTATTTTTTTTTTTTACTTTAGCTGAAATGACGAATGAAAAGGAAAAAAACTACAATTCAACTATACAACTGTAACAGATAATATATATTTTCTTGTCAGTCAACGGTTTAAGAAATCATTACATATATATATATATATATATATATATATATATATGTAAGCATTATTTTATGTGAAACAGAATGCAGTTTGAAGACAGTGAAGAGACTTGTTATTTCGTGACGCCGTTTTATTTCATTTTTTAAAAAGCAGGCATATGTACAAGCAATGAGCACACAGAACGACACAGAAAAGGAATGAGGGAAAAGCTCTTGGACATTTTATCCCTGGTCTTATATAACCTATGATTTTGATAGGGAAAACATTTCTTCATAGTGATAATATATTACGAGATTTCGATAGGGATTTTCGTTACATGCGCGGAGAAGGCAGGGGAAACAGTGGAATTGGATCACGAAATAAGAGAATATTTTAGAATAAAGTTACTATGGGCTAAATCAAGATAAAATCTTAAAAATTAATTAAATTGAAATTAGAGTTAAAA
>JAPMOR010030028.1:350201-384126 GCA_026543865.1 Argiope aurantia
TATATATATATATATATATATATATATATATATATATATATATATATATATTGTTACGAAATTTTCTGCCGGGGTTCGTTTGGGTAGTGGAAGTGATATGGTGTGTAGAACGCTCAAACAGCAGACGGTAGTAGAAAATAAAACAACGACGTTTATTTACACGAAGACACACAGGACAGCACAAAAGCGACAACTATATGCAGTACAGAAGACGATTATCTTCACCCGAGACGTGTAGCATACAACAGCAGCATACAACCAGAATCTATTGCAGACAGTAGCGCACAGCTCAGTTCAGCACTAGCTTGCCTCAGTCGCTTCCGACTACTCCGTCTTCTACTTCTCCGACTCTGACTCGGATTACTGACTTCGCTCCGTCGATTCCGCTTATTCTTCTTCGACCACTCCGTCCACTCTGACTACTGGCTTTACTCGCCTGCTCTGGGAGCTGTGGACCCTTTTATAGGTCTCAGGAGGCGAGGCTAGAAGCCTCTCAACCAATCAGGAACGTTCGAGGCGTATCTCGGTTCCTACTGGACGGATCGGGAAATTTCTCGAAGTTTCGGATATTATCTATTTTGGCGCCAAAGTCGCCAAATTCGTCGCCAAGTCGCCAAATGGTCACCAAATTTGTCTCCTAGCTCTGGGACCTTCGACGCGCACCTGGACTCCGTCCCATTCAAATAACTGTAAAACTTTCTTTCTGTTGATGGAACAAACTATGCTGGGAAGCCGAATTGCAGGTTTGTAACATTGCTCCCCTCTTCAAAGACTGACGTCCCGGCAGTCCAATCCAACAGCTGGCGTAGGCTTCCGCATGATGTTATGATGATGATGCTTTAGGCGACTTTCGAAGATGACAACATTTACTAATTTGGGCGACGACTAAGGATCTATCCGAACCTTCTCAATGGTTTTGACCCGGACCCCTTTGTCGTTTCGGATTGTACATCCAGACTTGATTCCGCTCCTTAAAATGCAGGATGTCCCATGGAGCCAAACGCTGGATCGTAGTAGAGACCTCCGGAATGATTTCTTGCCAGGCTTTTCGGTTGGTCACTTTAAACTTCTTCCATCGAATCAATCGTATATCAGGATGATCCAACGGTGCTTTCTGAAGTCCACTCGAAAGCCAGGTATTCGCCTTCGTCGCCAAAGTTTTCACGGGAATACGTCCACCTCTTCAAGGTCTATTCTCGACACTCGAGAATTGTCCGACGCTCTCCACACTGGATCTTCTGAAGAGTACATCTGCCTTTACGGAAGGGCTCTTCTGCAACGACACAACATGTCCGGATGCACAGGAGATTCATCGGCTCCTTTTGCATGACACTCCTCGGAAAATCCACAGCAAATCCGAATTCTTGAAGGAAATTGAGACCGTGACTACAGGGATCAGCGATTCCAGCCACGTAGTCTTCTTCCGTGTCACTATGCGAGGAGATACCAAGAGGCTTGCAGAGAGATAGTTCCTGTAATCTTTGGGAGGAATCCAATCCAAACAGGGTCGCATCAACTCTTGCATCCACAGGCAACGAGCACGGGTCGCCACCAACAGACCCGTCCGAAGAAAGTCCATCTTCTCCATCCCCAAGCTCCTGCACGTTCGGTTCCACTTCAGGGGACTCATTCGGAGAAGACTGTTTCAGTTCCGCAATTATTTGACATTCTCCCTGTTCGTTCCTCTCCTTATTAAACTTCGGTTCATTCTCCGGATGGCTAAGCTCCTTTTCGGTGATACCGGACTCCATTCGATCTTCAGTCTTTTCTTTCACTTGGCTCTCGCTGCTACCTTCCATTTCTTCTGTGATAACTTGGATGTCTTCAGTTTTGTTAACTTTAACTTCTTCAACGCCTTTCTTTGATTCCCTCTTCATGTTTTCCGTTAAGGTTTTCATTTTTTCCGTAAAGGCTTTCATTTTTCGCAAAAGTTTCTCTTGTCCTTGCTTCATCTCCTGCTTCATTCTTTCTTGTCCTTCCTTCATCTCCTGCTCCATTCTTTCTTGTCTTTTCTCCATTCTTTCTTGTCCTGCTTCCATAGATTTCTTCATCTCAGCCAACAGAGCCAGTAACTCCCCATTACCGCTATCAGCCATTTTTCCTTGAGATCTCGTCAGCACCATACACTGTTGACCACTACCCCACTTCTGACACCAAATGTTACGAAATTTTCTGCCGGGGTTCGTTTGGGTAGTGGAAGTGATATGGTGTGTAGAACGCTCAAACAGCAGACGGTAGTAGAAAATAAAACAACGACGTTTATTTACACAAAGACACACAGGACAGCACAAAAGCGACAACTATATGCAGTACAGAAGACGATTATCTTCACCCGAGACGTGTAGCATACAACAGCAGCATACAACCAGAATCTACTGCAGACAGTAGCGCACAGCTCAGTTCAGCACTAGCTTGCCTCAGTCGCTTCCGACTACTCCGTCTTCTACTTCTCCGACTCTGACTCGGATTACTGACTTCGCTCCGTCGATTCCGCTTATTCTTCTTCGACCACTCCGTCCACTCTGACTATTGGCTTTACTCGCCTGCTCTGGCAGCTGTGGACCCTTTTATAGGTCTCAGGAGGCGGGGCTAGAAGCCTCTCAACCAATCAGGAACGTTCGAGGCGTATCTCGATTCCTACTGGACGGATCGGGAAATTTCTCGAAGTTTCGGGTATTATCTATTTTGGCGCCAAAGTCGCCAAATGGTCGCCAAGTTTGTCGCCAAGCTCTGGGACTTTCGACGTGCACCTGGACTCCGTCCCATTCAAATAACTGTAAAACTTTCTTTCTGTTGATGGAACAAGCTATGCTGGGAAGCCGAATTACATGTTTTTAACAATATATATATATATATATATATATATATATATATATAATAAATCATTTTTGTTTCTTATGGAAGAGATAAAGAGCTAATTACATAGTTAATATTTTTGGAATGTGTAAGAAAAGTATCAGTAATAGAACTAAATAATAAAATTTTCTCAATAAGGGAACTAACTGATGGTGTTCAGCTTGTCATAAATAACTCATGATCTCAAATTTATTATCGTGTTTCCTGATATGCATGATAATAATTTCTGAAGCTAGAAAGAGATGATTAAAATTTAAAGTCCAGCTTTATCTACAAATTTGTAAGCAAGATTATACAATTGTTTGTACAATTGAAAAAAAAAGACAATTACATTAAAAGGGCAATAAAATTATTACAATCACATAAAACGGAGACAAAATAAGAAATGCAGTTTGTAATGTAGACTATTCACATTATAGTTATCAAGACTTTGTGTTAATCTACAGTTTTACTGATCGCTCTTGAATTCTATAGAATTGGTTTTATATAAAGATACTATTCCTTATCAAAGCGCAATAAAAGAATTCCGAAACATGGTAGTTAAAAGCTGTATTTATTATAGCATTTTGAATGATTTTTGAATGTTTGATATTCTGTTTCTATGTTAGATTTTGCAAATATTGACCAAAAATTTGTTTTTTTTTGCATCATTAAAAACAATAAACGATTAAGTGAGAGATTGCTTTACTCTATAGATCTTGCTTCTCGACCATGATATAATTTGGGCTGAATGGCATACTAATTATGATAATCATCAAATAATACTTCATTTTTTATTAGATTTCTTTAACTGCATCTTCATCTACTATGTCATGATAACAAGTGAAAACTTGATTCATGTGTTTATTTCATACATGATATCTTTCTGCGTATTATTATTCAGATAATTTTTCTTTAATATTTCAAAGTAGAAAATTTTTGTAAACGTTTTGATTTCATTATTATTTCTTATATGTTCGTAAATTCTATACATAGTTATTTTTCTTTATTCTACTGTAAATACTTTGGTATTTAATAAAATTTCCTTAACATGTCCATCAAACCATCCAGTGACCACAATGGTTACGGATATGGGGGTATGAGACGGCGTTTTGTTCTGTATAATAAGCTCTTAACTGTCAATTAAACATTTAATACTGGAAATCATTAAAAATCAATCAGAACAGTCGTTATGAATTATTCTTTGCGTTTATTTATATTTTTAGAGTCTATATAGATAATTGTTTATCTTGTATAGTTTAAATAACTGATATAAGAAATGAAGATTTCTTTCTGCCATTTAATTAATGAGTTTTATTTCATGTCTAAATATTTTTGAAACTTTCAGATTAATTTCAATAAAATTGTCCTAAAAATAAAATCAGTTTAACTTTTGAACTAGTCACGATTTCCAGCAATAATTTCCAATAAAAATAATCCTTAAATCCCATCAAGAACATCTCACTTATTTGAAGAAATTGCTACACATCATCATAAAGCAAATGCTTACAAGGTATATGTCTCGACAAAAATCAATACAAATGCCTTCAATACAAAAGGGAAACACTTTCTGTTGTGTAAACTCACACCCGATCCATCTTACCAGTGCCGTGTCCCAATGACCGCTGAGGTAATGTGCATTTCAAACTTCTATGGCCTAGCAATAAAAAAAGGTAATCGTTGCAGAAGGAAATAATTCTGCTTGCGAAAAAGGGGTGGACGGAGACTAGAGGAAGTCTAAGGGTGGTAGCATCAGCTTTCGTCGAATCGATTTTGCCTTAACTGACGTTGGCTTCCGTGGTAGGGATTTGCCACGGATATTAAGAGGATGCATTGCAAAATATCGAAACAGAGAACATAATTCTTTCGAAAAGAGTAGGTGAACTGATGGAGTTTCTTATCGACTTCTTTTAAGAAAATATAGTTTGTTTGTTTGTTTTATTTGGGATGGTTAGTAATTTCTAAAAGAGATTTCGAAAAGGAGACTACTGCCTATAGGAAAAGTCTAGTTTGGAGTTTTAAACAATAATAAGGTATTATTTGGGATAGTTTATGTTATTTCATTTTTATAATTTGAGATTATTTTGGGTGGATTGAAATTTCTAAAAGAGGTTTTGCTGAAATGAAGAACTGCTGCATTATGAAAAATTCAATTGGAGTTGTATATATAATAATAAGATACTAGGAAGTTATTAACTAATGTTAGAGAAATTTATTTTATTTATTATATTTTTGAAAAAAAATATAAATTATTATTTTAGGAAAAAATATAATCAATTACTCAGAATCAGGTTAAAAATTTCAAAAGTCTATTTCTTTTTAATTAAAAACCGTTTACTTATTGTTAAAATTTCTGGAAAAGAATCACAAGCAAACTTAATATTTTGATATATTTTTAATCTATATTTCAAAGTTTGCACTTTTCTGAAATTTGAAGTCTCTATTCTTTGAAAGAGTTTGAGTAGCTTTCATTTCTTTAAAAATTGGTTTTATATTTTATTTTAAAGGATTTTTATGTTGTAAGAAAAAAATTACCGATTTATCAACAAGTTTTTCAAAAGGAGTTTTGAAGTATAATAAGATTCTGATGGATATTAGTTAATATATCTGTAGAGTTAAATCAGAATAATTTCTTTAGAAATTGTCAAAGAGCTATTTTCATGCTTATTGGAATAGGATTTAATTCTATAAATTGTATATTTTCGAAAAATGAACATTAAGCAAGTTTTCAAATGAATTGAACTGAATTTTCAAAGTTACAGATAATGGGATTTTAAGGAATTTTTAATAAATACTTATGACGTTCAAGCATTGTCTTCTGGGAAAGGTAAAACTACGTGGAACTTTTTTCTTTTTAGAAATCAATTTAAATATTCTGTTCTTGAGAAATATTTTAGCTTCTTAAAAAGATTTTTTTGGGAAGAAGAATTGTGACATTACCGAGTTTATATCATAAGTCTCACTGAAAGAAAAGAGAGCAAAATGCAAAAACAGACACATTTTTAGGGAAATGGATAATGGGATTCTTAAAATAACATTTTAAGTCTCAATAATAAGTACAAAATACAAAAATTAATGAAAAATGCAACATTTTACGTATGTTCGGCAAAGCAATAATACTCTGTAGGCAGAAAAAATAATTGGATTAATAAACACCCAGTTAATATTCTTAAATTTACCACTTCTTTTAACTTAAAATTTCGGTTAAAGTAAAATAAAACTCATGTTTCCATTTAAAGAACTTATTATAATTAAAATTCCTGATGGTATATTTAATCTGTTGAAATTGAAACACTATCAGGAATATAAAGGGAAAAAAGTAATCCGTTTTCCGCTTAAAAGTATTGAAAAAGTAACAATATATTTAGTTGAATTCCTTTTTTTTACACAGATACCGTATATTAATAAATAATTTTGAATTATTTTTGATATTTTTTTAAATTTTATTTTTATTTTTTCGATATTTTTTCGGAGACATAGAAGAGACATTTTACATTTTTAAATTCATTTTAATGCATCATGGAAAGGCATAATTATTTACAAGCAGGCGCGAACAGAATACGCCCACAACATTGCGAAACAAAAGCAGAAGTAAGGAAGGGACGAAACAAATGTTCACTAGTCTCATATAATATAAAATGGGATTTCCGGCTACGTATCAACCTTTGTCAAGGGCCACAAAGGGATCACTTTCACTTGGCTAATGGAGAATGGGAAGATGAATGATGGCACATCATTTTTTAAAGCTTCATTTGAATTAATTAATTAAACAGAAAGTGGAATTATTGGATCAGGAAATAAACACACACGCACGCACGCACGCACACACGCACACACGCACACACACACACACACACACACACACACACACACACACACACACACACACACACACACACACACACACACACACACACACACACACACACACACACACACACACACACTTCTTTTGTTTTTAAATAAGGAAAATATTTTGAATGTCATAAATTGGCTTATAAGTACGTGGTATAAAATTTTTCGTTTGCATTATAATAGAAAAAAAAAAAAAGAAATTCTAGATGAATTGTGCTCAATTGTTTCTGGGGAACTCCTATTGTGTTGTAATATTTATTAATTTAGTTTACTTTTACTAATTTAGAGGAACTTTTTATTCTATATAATAAAACTGAGATTTGTTTTATATTATTCAGAATACTTTCCTAATTTTTAATGGAAAATTTATTATTTTTATTTATATTATTATTTTTATAGGATATTAAAATGATTTTAATCTTATTTATTCTTAAGACGGAATTACATTGAAAGAAAAATTCTTCTATTTTAGAATGTATATATTTTTTTTAATCAAATGTATACAATGATTAGCAAATTCCTTTCACTCCCTTTTCATGTTTTCTCAGAAAATAAAAAAAGTGCTTAAGTGTTTTCACCTTTATATTTATTTAAGTGTTTGTACTAACTTTAGTTTCTATTATGAGGGCAAATTTACTTATTGTCGTCCATTTTTTAAACATTAACAATATAATTTTATAAAATGGTGGATTTAATGTCTTACATCATTTTAAACTATTGTTAAATATGACAAAAATGAGGAAAAGAATTTTAAATAAAGCTATCTTTCAGTTTTTTTCCCGTTTTCCAAATTTTGGATACCAAAGGACTGAATTTAATAAAATACAGGAAAATATATTTATTTAAGTGTTTGTACTAACTTTAGTTAACATTATGAGAACAGATTTACTTATTGTCGTCCATTTTTTAAACATTAGCAATATAATTTTATAAAATGGTGGATTTAATGTCTTACATCATTTTAAACTATTGTTAAACATGACAAAAATGATGAAAAGAATTTTAAATAAAGCTATCTTTCAGTTTTTTTTTCGTTTTCAAAATTTAGGACACCAAAGGACTGAATTTAATAAAATACAGGAAAATGACTTTCTTAGATAAACCGAATGTATTTTATTACAAGAAAAGTTATCAATTATTTTCTATATATTGAAATAAGTATGAAATAGTCGAAAAAATATGACTTTGAAAGACTAAAATTTGCATATCAAATTGAACTGCATGACTTTTTAATATGCAATTTTACTTGTTGAAATTAGATAGGATGCATTATAAAAGATTGTATGATTTCTTTTTGTATGTAAAGTAACAAAATAATATAAAAATAAGAAAATGGAGAACAAAATGCAGTGAATTACCTTTTATTTCTTAAATTTCTTTTTTACATTTTTATAATCGCAAATAAGACTCCGAAATTCTCTATAAAAACTAAGCATTAAAAATCCCGAAAACTAAACAGCAGACTGAAATAAAAGAATCATTAAATATACAAGACCGGGTAAAGATTCTTTTTAAAATTCCCAAAGCTTTTAAGCGGAATGAGTGTTGAGGGAAATGAATCCGAAATACCACCTGGAGATTTCAAAACATTTATTTTTCTTATTCTCATGAAACTTTTACCGAATCGGATGACATTGACCATTAGACAGAAACAAGGATTAATGGTCATTTGAGGATTTTAAAGTTTAAGTATATAGTTTGCTCACAATTTGGCCGATTTCCAGGCTTCTCTGAATGATCTGATAGTTTCTGTCTCGTTTTCTAATGATATCTTTGCAGACAAGCAAGGAATCAACGTAAGAGCTTTTCAAATATTTATAGATTTATTGGAAAAACTATCGTATATAGTACTCGACACGAGCCGAAAGGACATACGACAAGAAAGTAAAGAAAGTGACCCTAGTAAATAGTTTTAAATTAATCTGAAAGTAAATATTATTTATTTATGCAAAGAGTACGTGACCAGCAGACTTTTGTGAAAACCTTCTTTGTTTCTCTATTATAAAATAGAATAGGTTGGAAAAAAGAAACTAACATTCTAGAAACAAGCATGCAGCATTTAGAATCTTTTTATAACGATAATTATACAGTACACAACCGAGAATACGTTTCGCGATATCCGGCCTCCGTACTATCCGGCATAGTTTTCTTTTATCTTAATTAAATAAGGACTGCAAGGCGTTGCAATGGCAACATTGCCAAGGCATTGAAGAGACGTCTGCTACGATCCTTCTAGATGTCGTGCGCAAATTTGCAAATGGTCAAACTTTTTAAAATCTTTATATGAAAATTGTAATGCGTGGTTACGAAGATTTAATTTAAACTATATTGAAACTCTCAAAGAAGGACCATAATCCGACCATTAATGTGACAAATAAAATAACTTTACATTAATTCAATGTTTCAAACATAAAAAACTTTTAAATGAGAACATTTACGTAATGTTAGTTCGGCATCTGCTTAGCAAACAGAACGGAGATCTGCAGTTAAGCATTACAAATAAACCCTGGAAATAAAACAGTCCAGTTGTTCGGATAAAAAGAATTCGGAAGAACTCTACGAAATAAAGGAAGAAACTAATTTCCGTAAATGACGTGAAGAAAAAAAAAATGAAGCAAAACTTTTTGATAATTTCTGTCAGTTCTGAAAAGCTTATTTTGTTGATTACTACAAATTCAAAGCATATTTTTTCTAAGAGAAGATAAAGAAAAAGCTCTCCATAAAACGAAAATTAAATGTCATTAAGCATTGCATTCGTGTTGAGGAGAACTGAATAAATCCATTAATGCTCAAAGAATGGGAAGCTTTCAGATGAAAGAGTTTTCAAAAATAACGCATTTTCCCTAAAAATTGAAGTTGGGCATGAGATAATGATTGTCATTTTCGTGCAGCTTGCCTGAATAACGACAATTTTTTTTATAAAAAAAATGTGAATTTTTTTTACATAAAAAAAGAAAATTATAAAATTTGTATAAAATATTTTTACCCACTGAATTATTTCTTGACGGTTATGCTTTAACCACTTTCTTAAGTTTTATGGGTCAAAAATAATTTCTTAGTACTTTTTGATTTTGAGTTACGACTTGTATAAGACATTTGATGAATAAATCCTATTCTAAAGTATGAATTTACATGTATTAAATTACATGATGAATTGCATGCTGAAAGGTGAAAAAAATTTCAAATAATTCTAAATTCAAAAAATACAAACGCTTATTAGTATATAGAAGCAAATGCTCTAGGTATCATTCAATCTACCATGTTTGCATCATCATGCAAAATGATAATGCGGTAATTAAATGAGTCACCCTTTGCCTTCACCTCAGTAAAATGATGACAAGAAATCACTAAACCTGCTAATTTATTCATGATCTTCCTAGAGGTTCATCATAATCATTACGATCCATCCTGAAAGTATTCATCATGATTCTCCGTAAAAGGTTTAAACTCTGCATTCAGAATCTTAGCATGTTTGTTCTTATTTAATGGGGAAGATATCGAAACTTTTGAACAAAACAATATGCATTATTCATTAAAAAATAACAACTTTAAACGAATTGATTGAATTTCAGAAATAATTTGTTAAATAAATGCTTAAACATTAAAGGATAGTATGGTATGATGGATGGAAATATCAATAGTATAATATTTTTGCATTTGAAGATTTATACACCAAAAAGGAATTCAGCACTTGCAGTGTCTTGTTTTAAACCAGCAAATATTACTTAGTTTATTTTGTTCGAATTAATTTTATTCGGTTTAAAACATTAGCGTTTATATTCCTTAAATAAAAAGTGATAAATTTTTGTTCTAAAGAAAAATATTATTTAGGAAGAAGAGATAATGTAAAAGTAGCCGAAATCCAAGCAAGGAGAACAACGAGATTACTTTAATCTCCATAACACAGATTAAACTCCCGTGGTCGAGACGAGTTTTCTTGAAAAGTATCAAAATGTGGAAAAACTGACTACCATCGAAAAATGCATTCTGGATAGGTAATTGAGGTAAAAATTCAAATTTCAAATTTAGATTTCATAAATATTTTTAATAAAAACCCATTGTAATACCATTTAAAATCGTTGAAAAACTTTTTGAAAATAGTTTTTTTCTCCGATTCATAAAACCCTACAAATTTCCAAAATAATAATAATAATAATAATAATTAATCTGAATTTTTTATCATACGTTTTCATTTATGTATCATATGCATTGATCGATTCACTAAAATTGGAAAAAAAGTAAAAATATTTTTCAAAATTCATGCTTTTTAAAAATATATTAATTATTTCATCAAGCTGCTTTGACTTTCGATGGTTTTTTGTTTCGGCTTTCTTAATATCAAGAGGCTTTTTACTTAAAATTTTCATTTCAGATTAATACATTTTCACATAAAATCAAAAACAGATGATACTTCCTTCTCCTTTTTGACCTCGTCTGGTGGAGACGAATACAATGGCATGTTTTGGATGGTCAACCTCACAACTTAAACCAATGAAATTGCTGTAATGTATTTTTTCCAAATCAAAGTATAATGTATTTTTTCCAAATTTGACTGAACTATCCGAAATTGTGTGGATTTTAATTCAACAGTGAAGAGTTCATATCAAAAAAATTTGTCTACATTTAACTTTTAAAGAAGGCAACTTCTAACTAAATATCCTTTTCAATTATTTTTTCGGTGTAGATTATGGGCATCCTACTGAGAATAATACTTGAGTTAATCATTCATGTCCTATGTAGATGAATTATCACAAAAAAGTAAAATTTATAACATTTTAAAATTTGTCAAACTTTATTTTCCCCTGAATTAAAAAAAGTCGTGAAAACTTAATTGTTCCTTAATCAATTCTTTTATTTTTCAGATTTTAGTATTTAATGCTATATCTACCATTACTCAAACTGATGTCCCCGTTGCATCCAAGTACAAGTGACTAATTATTAAGAAATCAGGCTATTTAAGCTAATGATTGCATAATTGTATAGAAAAAATCAGATCTAGCAGGTGGCGGTTGAAAATTCAACAAAATCAATTACAGGTAACGAAGCTTAGTTCGACAGGCTAGCGCAAAAAATGAGTAGCAAGCTATTGATGAAAGTGTACACAAAACAACAATTACAGGAATGAATAATACACAAAGAGCAAATCATTGTTAAATAAACCACAAGAGCAAAAGAGGACACGCTGAGACCAATATTCCAAACATTGAATTCATTCAATTATTCGCTTGAGTGCAATTTACATACTTCTGACTCATTTATATTCGACTCCACTTTTTATAGTTCCCATGACAGGTCGTTGAAAGTTCTAAAAAAATCTTCGAACTGGAGAACTATTTGAGCTATCAACAAAATTCTCGAATATTCTGGAGTCTAAATTTTTTTTCGAAATTCGTCACCATGTTGCCAAGTCCAGAGGCCATTGTCTCCGCATTTATTCAGCAGCCATGATTATATCAGTAAAACTATTCTTCTCACCTGGAGATTTGCAACGCAGAAAAGTAATATTACAATTTCATAACAATTTATGAAATCGCTTTTATAAGCTTTATAAGCTACATTTAGCTCAATCTTATTATACGGGGAAAACATGCTATACACTTAATTATTCAGTAATAAGAAAATTTTCTGTTATAGAAAAATTTTTTTATAAATTCTGAGGATTAACATTTTATGATAAAAAAGTTTTTTAACTATTTTTTTATACTTTTTTATCATGATTCTGGGGGATGAAATAACTCGTTTCATCATCAAACTCCTTTTGAAATTTTTTCTTCAAAAAAAGAACACATGTTTCATTTAATTTATGAAAATCTTTTTCTGCAGCTTCTGAATAGTTAAAAAATTTGTAGTAAGCCATTTTTTGCCCAGAAAGGATAACTTAATTAGATTTTTTCTATTTTATTCTTTGAAGATAAAAATTACAATTAAAGGGGATAGTATTACATTTTTTCCCCTCACTCCTTTTCTTTGTGCCATACTTCTCTCTGAAAATCTGCTTTCTTTTCCCTACACATTTTTTTCCGCTGAGATGAACTATTAAACTAATTACTTTGTGTTTTTATATGGCTTCGAAAAAAATTGGGGAAAGCAGTTTGAAAGGTGGCATGAAATAAGTTAGTTTATTGCTTTCTTTGGAATATTTAATTACAGGTCTCGTTTTAGATTCATATCTTAAAGATAAAAAAATAAATACAAATTCTTTTTATCGTGCTTCATAATTCAAATTAAACAGTCATGATTATGAACTAAGTCATACAAAATCTGCCAAGTGAACCTGAAGATTGTTTTATGAAAACTGAAAGGAAAGCTAAAAATACTCCAGAGAATTTTCCAGGCTTGGAAGAAATTCAGCAAAATTCTGATAACTTATTTTATAATTTGCAATTTATCAATCAGAAGAAAGAATTCTTTAATTTTTTTAAGTTGATGATTAATGATTAAAGATCAAAGGTTTTCGTAAACTTAGAAATATTAAAAGTAAAATTTGCTGGGAATTAGAACATCTGGTTCAAATACAATTAATACACATTGCTTAGATTAGATTTTACAAGAAAAAGGAAACAAATTTCGAAAACGAAATTTGTAATTATTTGTATTATACATCTAACATACTAAAATTGAAATATGTGAAGTATTTATAGAATCAGGTGCATCAGTATTATGTTAAAAGCACAGTAGAAAGTACAAAAGTACTCGTAAAATAAGAAATATACAAATATACTTCCGTATGAGGAATGAAAATCTTATCAATTCATGCTCTTCCTCTAACAGTTGAAATGTATAGTATCATTTTCCAGGTGTAATTGTAAAGTTTTGTTCATATGTTAATGTAATATGTATTAATTAATAAATTATATATTTAAAATAAATTTGATCTTTTTTAATTAAACATGTGCCATCACGATAAAAATGCTAATGAATAAATTTTGCAAAATAAAATATATTTATAAGCAATATTAATGAAAGCAGACAATTATATTTTGTAGGGAAAAAGGTAAATATTAGATCAGCTTTTGCATCCAGTTTGTAACAATTTTTCTACACAAAAATAATGTTTTTAGATTGGCATTTTTTAAAGAAAAAAATGCCAATCTAAAAACATTATCATTTTAAATCTAAATTGACAGAAAATAAAGCTAATAAGTTATTTTATTAGCTCCATTTTAAAGAGAAATAGTATCAAGTAACAATGTCATCAAGTTTTGAAAATAAGATTAATTAACTTTACGGTCACTGATTAGCATGCAAATTTTACAATAAATAAACAAACAAAAATAATATTCTGCAAGAATATATTTTTTGAAAAGTTAATATAGCAAGGTTTCCAAAAATTTATCAAAGAGGTTAATATATTAATTCGCTTAAGCGCATTAATTGAAAACAAATCTAGTTATTAACATAATTTAAATAATAAAGTAACATGTAAATATAATTATTCCTATTTGAGGTAAAGAGGTTGAAATAGTTTGCGTAGATGAAACACGATTTACATTAAAGTTGATCATTCAAGATTAGTTAATAAAGAAATTTTGGCATTTTATGCCATTCAGTTCCCTTTCCAATGCCATAGGCGATATACTCTATATCATTCAATTCTATCCTCCTCGACACACACACAAAAAAAAGCTTTATTTTACGAAATTAAATTCGCACCTTCCAAACCAAAGAAGTGGTAATATTCTACGTCATCAAACCTGAACCATGCCAAGGAAGTGGTAGTACGCTTTGCCATTCAATTTCCCTCTATCAAAAGTATCCATAGAATACTCTATGCTATTCTATTTCCGCCCCCCTACCAAAGAAATTGCATAGTATGGACGACATTGAATTCCCTCTATCCCATTCATTTAGACTTGTAATTCATAAGTACAAGGTACAGTCTTCAATTCAACATCTCTGCTGAGCGTCCAGCCAGAATGTATAACAAGCTACTTTCCACCTCTAATATGACAACCGAACAAAGACTTTCTATATCAATTTACGTTCGGTGAGCTTTCATTCCAAATGGCGTCAATGAAATGAACTGACAGAAATTAGGGCGGATTTTCTTTTTATCGAACCTTCAAGTCTTTTATATTAAATCTTGTAAATTGATTTTTTCAGTGCTACCATTCTATTAACGTAGCATGGGATATCTCGAAAAGTTAGTTTAAGATTATTCTTTCATCTTTTTTATAGTATGCGTATTAGAATTTGACAATATTAGAGATTGCAATATTAGAAAATTCATTAGCCTTAAAAATGGTCTTTCAAATATTGTCCAAGAAGGATCTATGTTCATTTAATATTTTAAAATTAAAATAAAAAAAATATTATAATAAAAGGTACACTAATATAAAAATAATGTTTAAAAAAGATATCTTTTATTTAGAGTGGAAAATGTTTTCACATATGTAATTTTCAAATTAAAATAATAATTTAATATAGTGTTTTCAGAAATTAAATTTATGTTTCATTAATTTTATTAAAATCACATGCCGTTTTGCAGCTATCCAAGGTTTATTTAGGAACATTGTCAAAAAGTAACAATATACAGAAATATTATTTAATTCCAATTTTAATAAATTTTTAAAAAAAGATCTAAAAAAAGAAGAGGACATTTGCAGAGCATTCTGAGATACAAATTCGTAAGTGAAATTTCCTTTTATTATTTTTCAGCAGTTATCATATTCATACAAATAAAACTAATACAGGTTCTTGATTTTATAAGACTTCAAAAAATATCTCATTTTACATATATCATCTTTCGTTATTAAGAGCTTCTTAATGGAAAAATATATGAATAAAACACAAATCATTATAAATAAAATTCATGCCCATCGCATATACTATTATTGTGCAGCACAATTTCTGAAACGAATATTCAAATAATAAATAACACTTCAGAATGTTCTTATGTTTTACTTCATAAGTGATATATTTTCCTGGCTCTTTTTCAACAACAAACACACTCCCCACCAATTTGAATGAGATTGAAACAAAAGTAAGTCATTGCTGTCGGATATATCTCAAAAAATCAATTCTACTACTGTCGTTCGCTTCGTGAAAAAGGATTCGCGAAGATGCAGAAATGCTTGAATTCAACTTGCACGTACGAATACCATTTGGCGAGAAAATGCAATAAAAGATTTGGCGTGAAATCACTCTCTCTATAGGAGAGAATGTATAAGGAACAGATGAAAAATAGATAAGTTTGTCAAAGAATAAATAAAGGGGAATATAAAAATGGCGATCAATCTTCATTTTAGTACCACAACAATGCTGGCCAGCAAGAAATAAGTCTACTTCTATGATCAAAGTATGCTAGAGAATTGAACAAATAGTTTACGCAGTAGACTGCGAAATTGCTGAAAATTCTTTAAAAAAATGTATTATATTTTTTCTTATCTTGTTCAACATCTGTTATATCAAAACTAAATTTCATTAAATTTGTATCCGTTAAAACTTCTGTTGGTAAATTTGATATTTTTTTCCGATTTCGTGCGATCTATATGATTATATAAAAGGAAATTGATAACTTTTATTGATTAAGATGACGTTTTTTTTAATTGTGGTTTTGAATTTTATTCGATCAAATGTAATTCATTAAATTTCAAAGGAATTTTCAAAACTTTTGATGAAGAAATTATGTTTAATATTTCTCAAGATTAGTAAATTTAAGTTAGAGAAATAAAAATGTTTGAAATTCATTTCCATTTATTTCATATGAAATAGTTTTAATTAATATCATAGAAAAATAACAACAATTAATTTTTTTAAACTATCAGAACTTGATATAGAAAGGTTAATTATCTTTCCTTCGGTAATAATTTTATCATATCAGTTTAGAACGGTAGCTCGTAATTTGTGGTCCATGGGCTCCACGAGATTTATTAAAGTCTTGGAAGTAACGCAGGAGGATCCAGCAATATTACATATTATATATATATATATATATATATATATATATATATATATATATATAAAATTGTCAAATAAATGTGAATTTGGAAATTGGTATTCAATAAACGCGATGGACTAAATATATCCAAGGGCTAGGATGTAAAATAAAAATTTCTAAAATTTTAAAAATAATTTTTATTAAAATACGATATAACATTACTTTCATAACCAAAGTAAGTTTAAATTTACAATAAAAAAAGCACAGATTTAAATGTTTTAAGAGGAAAATGCTCTTGAAAAGTAATTAAAAATACACTTTATAAAATCCTAATTTTTAATTTTTTTTTTTATTTATTCTGAAGAATCCTGGTTCAGGACAATTGGTGAAAGATAAAATTTCCTTTATTTAAATGTTAAAATTTACATTTTTTTATTTACATTTTTTACACATAAAATTTACATTTTTTTTATTTACATTTTTTACACATAAAATTTACATTCATAACATTTTAATTTAGTGATACTTACGATGAAAAGTTTCTAGGCAATTGCTCATGTGTCTAGTCAATTGAGTGTAGTTCTGGAATTATAAATTGCCAACTTTTTTTGAAAATAATATATTTGAATAAATAAAAAAAAACATATTTGTTTAGATAACAGCTATTCGAAAAAATAATAAAGAAAACGATGAAAAGACAACTCGTCTTCAATTTAGATGCTTAATATTGTTTAGCAGCAAGCAATAAATCAACTTTTACTGCAAGGCATATTAGGAAGCAGAGTAAATACTTTACTGAGCAGACTGCAAAATTGTTGAATATTATGAATAAATTCCATTCTAATTCTTGTTTACTTAGCTGATATGGCACTATTTTTCGAAATAAGGGAATTGATGGCAGTTCGAAAATAAGGCAATAAATATTTTAATGCGATGCATTATGCTGTTGTTTTAATTCAATAAACAAAGTTTCTATTTCTAGACTATGCTTTTGTTTCAGACTTGAAGTAAACAATTCCGAAGTAGAAAATTCTATTAGGGTATTATAATTCTTAAAAGACACTTAAAATAGATTAAAATGAAAAGTTTTTACTTCAAATAAAATATTGACAGTGAATAGAGCATCTGTATATGTTAAAACCTTCAAGTGTTTTGAAAAACAGTGCATTAGAAAGAATAAGTTTGTTACGGCATATTATTTATTTTCATGAAATAGAAAGTGATAATTTATGTTTTTGCATTGAATTTATACTATTAAATTTTTTTATTTTGTGCAGAAAATTTTAAAGTTATTTATTTTCCCGTTTCTTTCCAGAATGATTTTAAGATTTGTTTAGTGAGACTTTGCAATAAACATTAAAAAATTAATTTATTTGATACAAAAAAAAATGAAAAAAAAATCATCATTGTATATTATATGATGCGTTTTATACTATCAAGATGAATATATTTTAATCGGAAGAAAATCAGGAAATATTTTTATCTTGATTTTCCCGATTTTATCCATCATATGGCTCATTTTAAATTTGTCTTATCGTTCACAGCCTCGTGTTTGCCTTTAAGACTAGCATATCTTCCAGTGCAACAGTACCTGAAGATTTAGTACATATTTACAGTCTAGATGTAAATATTTGAAGCCATATTTTATTTATTTACAGTTTTATATTTTTAAGTTAAAATGCTTATAACACACAGATGGAAAAATACATACGTATACAAAATTTCAAAAATACCATTTTAGAACTTAAGTATATGAAGCACGTGCTCCTTGATCAGAATTTTGATTTTGAATTTTTTTGAAGCAAAAGAAATATCAGGAAGTAAAAATTGCCTGTAAGTTGAGTTAGTGTCACCGATTTAGTCATTATTAGTTTAAAGGCAAATTTATTAAGCGACGGAAAAAATGAACAGTTAAGTAACATTATTGAACACTAAGTATCAGCTTCTTTGCAATACCAATTTTAAAAATAATCAAAATATTAATAAGAATATGCTTACTCGAATAAAATTAATGTTATATATTTAGCTGTATGAAGATTAATTTTGGACAGAAATCTTCTTTTTGATACATGATCGCTTGATCAGTCCGATATTTATTGGCTGCCTTCCCTCCTATTTCTTAACAGACTAAGGAGATTCAATAGATTTGTGAATAAGTTTCGAACCTAAAGGTAACACTACTTCCTGGCAACTGTAGTTAAAAGGATAGGTTTATGAGAACGCATAAAGGAATTTAAACTAAGATCTGAATTTGTTATGGCATTTTAATCTGTTATATTTCATGCTACTTCTTTTACCCAATGCAAATACTAAATACAATTTAAAAGCTTTTCATATAAAATATTTCATTGATCAGCAAAAATATGTCCAAATTCTGAGTAAAAGTCAACTTAATGAGTCATTTTTTTCACCGGCTGAAAATTGAAAGGAAAACTTAGCTGCAAGAAAAAACAAAACAAAACACACACACAAAAAAATAACGAAATTAAGCATTGTATCACAGTTATTAAAAATGAAATAACCACTGTGTTCCGAGTATTAATTGTCACATGAATTGTTTGTGATTCACTACAACTTTCTAATGAAATGACTCATTTTCTATCATATTTAAGAAATAGCAGAGAAGAGGTAATCTAATGAGATAATTTAAATCACAGGGAGAGTCATGGCAAACGAACATATTAATATATTGTTCTAGCTCATCTACAGATGAATATTTGTGGTAATCATTATCTCTGATAATAAATTTCACGATATTTCTTAGGATTATTATTTTGTCTTTAAAAGGTAGGAAAATGTTTCATTTTGTTAGACTACTTCTGAATTCTATAATCACAGCTAAACAAATTTTTTGATATGCTGTTTTTTTCATTTATCTATTATTGCGTTTTTGATGCGTAAAATGATAGACAAATAACAAACACACTGAAGCTATACACTGATTTATTGAGATCCATCAATCTTACATTAATTTAAAGACAGTGGCAGTAACTGCTACAAACGTGGTGTCTAGACATATTAAAGGGATCATGTGCTATGCGGTGAAATCGGTTACAGCATTACCTGATGGTAAATAATGGAATCGGCATTCTTATCTTGAAAATTCTAAGATATGAAAAAAAGACAGTTGCAAAATTGCTTAGAGTTTGCGATTTAGTACGAAAAGACACAGTTAGTGCAATAATGCTAAAAGCAAAACATGCAAACCAAGCATTTGTTTGATGGCGATTTCTAACACTTTTATGCTAAAAAAGCATTAGAAATAAAATTATACAATTAGTAATCAAAAGATACTTTTATTTTCGGTATTCGAAATGCTCTCTGTGAGGTACAATGCACATCTGGAATTTTTTCGGTCTTTTCTTCTATGGTCGTGAGATGCTATAAAATAAGTTTGGAAAATTGTAAACAAATATATCAGTGCTTTATACGTTTTATTCTTAGCCTTATTGCGATCAAAATTTTTTTTGTACTAAAATGAAGACACTCTGCACTTTTGTAACTGATTTTTTTCTCGTACCTTATTCTGTTTTCAAGAAAAGAATGCTAATTCCATTGTTTACCACCATGTAGAGCTATAAACCAATATCACCATGCTACGTAAGGTTACTTTATTATATTTAGACAACAAGTTTGGGGCAACAATTATCGCTGATTTTAAATCACTGTAGAATAAAAGTCTTTAACTGATACTCCATATTTGATAAATGAATAGCAAACAGCAAAAAATAAATTGATTTAAATAAAAATATGTATTAACTAACATGAGTTATAAAAATATGAGAAATAGGATGCATACATAGAATCAGAAGAATGAAGATAAATGAATAAACAAAGGAAATAAAACGAATGGCTTCTAAACATTGTTAAAACAATACTGACTAAATGCATTTTTCGCTTACTTAATTCTGAATGAGTTGATAAACATATTTTTGAAATGTTAGTTTAGTGCAATGCAGTCCAACGCAAACAATATTCACAGTAACAAAACAAAAGCGACGGGAAATGCTTTTATAAATCATTAAAACCACCATAATAAAGCCATTGTAGTATTTGTGTGTATTCCCATTTGGGTTATTAATTTTATTTACTGCGAACCGCTGTTTAGCTTTTGAAGAATTGCCAAATATCGTATGCTAATAGATAAGTTCGAGTAAAGCATAATTTTAGAATAAAATAAATATCATTATAAATTCTAGGCTAAGCGGAGAATTGAATGCAGAAGTGTAAGATTTTTTTTGTAAAAACACATTCTTCAAATTTAACTAATAAAAGATAAATACAAACTTTATATAAATAAAGAGATATGATCATTAAATGAGGAATGAAGTCAACATTTCGGCGAAGGTGAGAGAAGAATTGAATCCTTGTTATACCATAAATTTTCTATTGAATCTACTGATATATATATGTATGTAATAATATTATAAAATATAATTTAATCCTAATTAATTTCCAAAGTTTTAACTTAATTCAGCCCATATTAACTTCCTTCTAAAATTTTCTCGTATTTCCTGATCCAATTCCACCTTTTTTATTATGAAGTTAATATGGGCCAATTTAAAATAAAACTTAGGAAATTAATTGGGATTTAGATTAAGAGATATCATTACATATATATAGTGCCAGGAAGAAGAAAATACCGTGAATGATTAATCTGGACGAGAATACAATACCATTTTGGCTAGGTGAAATTGGTGTTTTGGGTTGACAAGATTGAATATATTTCAATTTCAAACATTAGAATTCGGTTATACTTTTTATGTAACACTAATGAAGAATGTTGAGAAAATTGAAAACGGTATGTGAAAAGAGGAATGGAAACTAAATATCAAACGATACCAAATTGTTTTGCAAAATTTATTCCTAGTTTTAATTACTTTTTAAATATTTGAAACGTATTTTAATACAATGTATTTCAGCATTGAAGTGAGATTCGAGCTGTTCGCACTGTTCATAATAATATTAAATCTGGCTTTTGCTGGCCAATTGAAGGTGATCGAGATATAAAGATTGTATTATTTTTCTATGTTTAGGTTTCAGTATAAAGCTGGCTTTTAATAACTTTTACAATTTCTTTTGTTCCTTGAATTTAAAGATTAAGTTCAGAACTAAGCAATTGCCTAAAAGTATTTAGCTGCTTCCTGTTTAATATACTGATGCTTTTACCTGTGTTACAATTGGATATATAAAAGTGTAGACATGAAATTAAGGAGTTTCAAAGCATAATAAGCTGAACAGAATTATTGGCTTGAAATAATGTTAAGTTTAATGTAAGTTATATGACTATCAAAACAGAAAATTAAAAAAAATATTTTGCTGTGGAAACAACTGAAATTTTTAACAATAATAATTAATCCCAGAAAACCAACTTGTCGGATAAGCAGGTAGTAGTAAAGATGAATGTGTGTGTGTATGTTGGAGCTCTGCAGGTCAGAACGTTAGATCTGCAGGTAACAAATTTGCCACATATATAACTTGGAGGGTTGAAATGTGTACCACAGAATAATTTTTCGAAATTTTAATTAAATAAAACCTAGCTAAAATTTGAGGAATTTCCGTGATAACTTCGTTTCTACATCGTTTCAAATTTTAATGTTTTCTTAATGAAATGAATTTAATATTTGTGCGAATTTTGGTAGAATTTTTGATGATTTCTTAAAAATAATTCAAACTGTTTGCATTTTTCCTCAAGTATTTAATCATGCGTTTGTTTTCCATCATTAAAAGAAAAGTAAGAAGGATTCTGTTTAGTACCTGTGTAGTTTACAAGAAAACTAAAAAAAATAATGTTACAATATCGTGTAATTTTTAAAAAACAGATATTTAACTTTTTAATGGTGCCATGATATTATGGGACTGTTTCCATTAGAAAAGTTCTTTTACGTAAGGAATAGAACATATGTAAGATAGTTAAAACAACACGTTTTAATGCCTGAAATTTTTATTTGAAATTATATTAAATCGGTTTAACTGAAATTAAATATAATCATTATGTCTGCGAACAGCTAGTCAGAAAAGGTGTAAATACGTATGGTTTTAATCATGATATCTGTATGTCAGCATCTCCGATATAGTCTAACAGAAAAACACTGATGTAAATTTTTTCAAGTGTTTTTTTTTATTAGTATCTATGCAAAGTCTGATTTAAAGCATTTAATAAATATTTTGTATTTGCTAATTTTAAATTAATTACATTTAATTATAATTAAGTAATATCTAATTTTCGTAATTATTTTTAGCTTTCGTAATCACAACAAAATTTTTATAGTGTAAAAGGAGGAAATGAAATTTTATTGAGCTCGGTTTTAAAGACTATAAAAAGTCCATAATTAAATAGTAATCACTAATTAATACGCTATACAATATTTTCCATTCTAATTTCGAATCAACTTTAAAATTTTAAGCAGGAACATTTTACTACATAATATCTTCCTTCATAAAAGCTGTAAAATTTTATTTAACAATTACGGTGGCAATTTTTGTGATGGCATAGCAATACGTGACTTCAATAAAATGTTTTAAAAAATTCTACTTCCTGCTCTAGGGATAAAAGCTACTCTTTCTAATCTCAAATTTTGTTTTTACTTTATTTTTTTTTCAGTGCTAATTCCTATCTGTGGTGAATTCATTATTCACCCAAAAATTGTTTTGCTACAAATTCCTTTTACAAAATTGCAGGTTGCATCTTTACTTGTTTTGGTTTATTTATTTTTTATAACAACTAGTTACAACAAGAATTTCATAATACTTTTATTAAAATAAAAACCCCAAAAGTATTACTTTTGTTGAATATATACATAAGTAAGAATATCATTCTCGTTGTTAATATATAAAAATTATCAATTTTATTTTTAGAAAAGACTTGGGGAAATAAAAAAAAAATGTTTACACCTAAATATATTTACTAAAAATTTATTTCTATAAAATTATTTTAGTTTGAAAATTATAAAAAGTAAGCAATGAAAAATTAAAATGTATTAATATCTGTCCATGGGAAGTAGATTGATTGGAAGAATGTCCTATTTATAAAAATATTGCTTATTATCCTCGTTATAATGAGAATGCCATTTTTAATTACATAAATGTCAAAAATAATATCATTCATACAAACTTACTAATTAACTTGAATGAATAATATATTTTTAAAACAATTTGCCATAGTTTTGAGAAGTTTTACTATCAAAACGAAAATAATTTCCCTGTTTATTGCTAAAAAAATGCTGAAATTGCTTTTGCTAGCCTTCCAGAGAATTTTTCACTATTATCAAATTTTGCAAATAGATGAAAGAAAGTGTTTAGAAGGTGCCAAGTTAGGACTGCTAAAAGGTGAAAAAAGAAAACAATCTCATCGAAGCTACAATAAATTCTCTAGGTTATCAAAACACATATATGCGTAACGTTAATAAGTTAAATGATAATCTTCTTATGGTAATCCATTCTTGAGAGCTTTTGGTTAATACTTTGTTTTGCATTGTCCAACTAATTAACCAAATAATATTTTTGATTATGCGTCAATATATTATAGTAGAAAATATTTTTCTAATTCAAATAACAAAGAATTTTTTTTGGATGAATATTTTTTGTTTTGTTTTTAAACAGTAAATCGCAAGTAAAAAAAAAATTACGTTTCATTTATTTTTCGTTACTCCATTCCAAATACTAAGGCGACTAACAAAACTTACCTGCATCAATTATATATAAAAGGTCGAATTTGACAGTTTGAATTCATTTATCTTTTGACGAATGGTAATACATTGAATATTTGTGATAAACAATTTGATTTAGTGGTCATAAACAATGGTTCAGAATTATTTGTTTACTTATATCATTGTCTCCGGTCACATTTTTTTTTGTGGCTTGAACATGGTTCTTGATTTTATGATATGCATTTTTAGAATTAAGTGCCGAAAATGATCTTTTTGATTGTTCCTTTTTACATTTACACGAAACAAACAAGATTAAATCAATGTTGATATCGAAAGATACAAATATTGGTAAAAATAAACGCCATCTTCCGGAAAATAACTTACTTAAATGATAGCAATTCAGTTAGATAATATATAATTCAATTAGATAGCAATTAGATAATGATAGAAATTCAGTGCCACTTCAAAAAATTGGTGCCAGCTATCGGAAAGCAACGAATCACTTTTCTACCAACATAATATGAAGACTGTCAATGTTTCCAAAGACAGAGTTGTAGTTTCACTCATGTGAAATTTTCAGGAATTCGAAAGAAGTAATGAATAAATCAATAAACTACAGATGGAAAAGTGTGATGATTATAAGAATACAGGAAATCAGCCAAAAAATAAAAATTATCTCTGTTTAATGTTTAGCTCGAATATTTCTTGACAGAAGATTTTCTCATTTGATTAGTGGTCTTATTTTGTTGAAACCCTACATCTAGGCTGGTAAATGCATGGTTTGTATATATTGTTACAAACCTGCGGTTCGGCCTCCGAGCATGGTTTGTTCCATTATCAGAAAGACTGTTTTGGAGTCATTGGTATTGGACGGAGTCCGGGTGTCACGTCGGAGGTCTCTCAGCTTAGCGACAAACTTGGCGACCATTTGGCGACTTTGGCGCAAGATAGATTATACCCGAAACATCGAGAATTTTCCCGATCCGTCCAGTAGGAACCGAGATACGCCTCGAACGTTGCTGATTGGTTGAGAGGCTTCTAACCTCGCCTCCTGAAACCCATAAAAGGGTCTGCAGCTGCCAAAGCGGAGCCCTGTTTGTGGCCATGCTGCAAAATCCAACTTAAAAATAATACAGCAACAGCACAATCAAGTAATAAGATCAATATGCAAAGCTAGGCGCTTCATGAGAGCTACTGATATTTGTAAAAGCATTAAATTATAAAACGTTCACTGAAACCATTAAACAACTCTCAGTTAAATTCTACAATAGCATGGATAACAATAAAAACGAAGCAATAGCCCAAATAAACCAGTACACCCCTGATATTAAAATTAAAAGACCCCGCAATGTGCTACTACTCGAATAATCCAACACAAACTGATACTCAGAGTTCTCATGTCGCGACCAACCCACCCCGCAAACGAACTCGCTGACAGTAAACAGTATCCTAACCTCAATCCTTATACAACTCAACTGCCAAAACTGCCAAAATCAACACTCTCTTGGTTTCTTACAGCTCCATAGACTGGCTCCACCCACTACTAGAAGAACGCTCCATCATTGGACGACAAGGCTCGCTCCCGCTCCTACTCCCCTGTCTCTCGAACCGGCAACGACTACTATCCTCAATCCTCACCATTAGGCCAAAAAGACCAGGGCAGTTAACACCGCAAGGACCCGTACAACAAGAATCTTGGAGATAGCCTTGCTACGCAAGGCGGGTGCTCCGTAAAACTTACCATCATCACCAGAGCGGAGTCGTAGAGGTCGAAGAGTAGTAGTCAGAATCAACGGAGCGGAGTAGCCAGAATCGACAGAGGAGAGTAGTCGGAATCGACGGTGGAAGAACTGGTCTTCCAGGGATTAGCAGAGCAGCCACGGAGTTAAGCTAGTGCTGAACTAAGCTGTGCGCTACTGTCTGCAGTAGATTCTTGTTGTATGCTGCACGTCTAGGCTGAAGATAATCGTCTTCTATGCTGAATATAGTTGTCGTTTTTGTGCTGTCCTGTGTGTCTTCGTGTAAATAAACGTCGTTGTTTCTTTTTCTACTGCAGCCTGCTGATTGAGCGTTCTCCACACCATATAATTTCCACTATCCAAACGAACCCCGGTAAAATTTCGCAACAATATATATATATATATATATATATATATATATATATATATATATATAAATGTATGCTTGGTATATGTATTGTAACATAATTTTTTTATTCCTCGTCTGAAAAATTATGTTATATAAAAATTATGTAAAACGCTTTTACATTAATAGCTGTATCAGCATAATATGTCACACAATCTTCAAAGAAAAATGAGTCAAAAAATTTCTTTTTTCTAGAAAATTGTAACACAACATTTTTTTTATTGTATAATTGCTTCTGATGAAATCTAAACTGCTGAAAGTATGTAACAGCCAAGAATATTATTTAACATTAGATGTTGAAGTGATATATGAAGACGGATTTTTAGTATATATTTATCACTTAAAACAAATGATTTTTTTTAAAATTTTGTGAAACCGCAGCTTTACACCGGTTAGTTAATGACACAGTACGAGCAACTGATAGAAATCTCCCAAATGTGCGTTTTCGTTCTATTTTCATATTAGCATTATAAAAATATCAAATTCCGACAATCTATTTGCTAGTTATTTTTAATTAAACGAAGTGACTAAAATAATGATAAAAGTATTTCCATGAACACCACCACCAAAAAACATCATTTCACAGTAAATGACAAAAACGTAGAGTTCCATAAAATGTTTTTTAATGCAGATTTATTATATTTCTCTGTTATCGCAATAACAGCCAAAATACGCAAATTGCAACTGTTTTACTTTATAAATATGCAATTTTCTTCAATCTTTCACTATAAGAATGGCATTCATGGTGTTACTTCGCACAATTCAGAGGCCAACGTAAAATAAGCAGAGATATTATATTGCTATTTTATACAACAGCTGCAATAGTAGTGATAGAAAAGAACTGATATTCACAGTTAATATACGCAAGGATAACATAAGAATGTACTCAGGAAAATTTAAATATTTTGCATACATTTTATTGTAAAGAATTTTGAGGTGCATAGTCATTGTATTTTCTTTCTGATCCTGTTTCACCGAAGAGAAACACTTTCTTCGAAAATTTATAATTTTAAGAAACTAAAAACAAGAAAAAAAATGTTTTTAATTCTAAAATAATGCATTTTTTTTCAACTAAGATACGCTGGAAAATAATATCATATTTCTCATTTGAAATTTAAATATTTCTTTAAATTTACTAAGAAAACCAAACCAGAGTCTGGCTGAATCAAAGTAGGGAATCTTTACTCATATACATATTTAACTTTTATATTAAAAAAGTTTGCTGCAAATGCATAGGGACTTGTTATTTCTTAACCTTCATTTTTGATAAAGAAGAAAAAATATATATTGTTGTTTCTTTTAAGTTTTATACTTTCTTTGATAAAACTTTTGATAAATATTTATGACCGTAACATTCTCTTTTGAATTCTGAGGCCAAACAGTGCAGTTGACAATGTTGGCTTTGGTAGAAAAGATTTTTCTGTTTTTGTTGAGTTAGAGTTACATGGAACTTCAAGATGCAAAAGAAATATCCAAGGACAAAAAATATGCCTTTAGATGAACTGAATACTCAAAGAAACTTCGACGAAAAAAGTGACTGAATATGCGCTTGGAATATCTAAGTAATCTCATTTGCATGACATGGAAAGTTAAATATTGTTTTATATTTTATACTGTTTTAATTATCAAGATAGGCTTTGAGTATCTTTATGGATTAAAATCTATATTAATATGATTTTATTTTAAAGCAAAACACAGTTAATTATGAGTTTTCTATAAAATTTAGAAAGTTTTATTTCATACGAAAAAAGTTTGCTTTGAAAATATTTACTACATACATATATATATATATATATATATATATATAGTAACATACATATTTTTTGGCAGTTTCGTGGTCGAAGATAGAAGACACTTTTGTAATTTTGAAACTTTGCTTTATTCCACTCCCAGAGGCAAATTTTGTCTACATGAATTACAGACAAAACTGATGTCCGTTACCAACGATACAAAAGCAGCAGAGCTTAAAAGAGAAAAAAGCCAACGAAATATTTACCCTATGATTATATACTCTGGATTCTGGTAAAGGTTTATTTACACGTGTCGATTTAGGTAAGGGAATTATAGAGTTTTTAAAAAATGAATTTGTTTAGATCGACAAATTTTTATCCATTCACTAGAAGTATGAGAACTTGTCGATTTCAGCAATTTTAGAGCTCATGTAGCATTAATTAAATAAAAAAGGTGGAATTTGATCAGGAAATAGCAGAGTATTTTAGAATGAATTTAATATGGGCTGATTTAAGATGAAATTAATATATATATACTGCAATGTAGAACAATTGAATATTTTACCATATTCAATATAAAAGTCTAAATTTAGGATGAAACTGATAATGTTATAAAGAACACATTTTTCTCTAAATCTATATAATCTGATGTGGTCTTTAGCCATAAACTCAATGTCGAATAATACTCAAATTCTGCAACCAAATATGGCAAGTTTGTAAGGATAAAATGTTTTCCAGCTGCTGTAGTGGGGAAGGTTTGAAAGGAGAGACCTAGTCAGATGATTTTCTTGCCATTTCAAAATATTTCAAGAGATTCATCGCTAGTACAATTCTTCTTACTTCAAATAAAATGTCATTGCAAACTTTTTCAAATTACACTAAATTTTTTATAAAGGTTTTGCCAATATTTTTATCCACTCACTTCAGTAAGAGGTAGTTAATTCATTTTGTCGCATGATTCCTAAGTGCTGTTTTTACTGATTCAATAATAGATTCTTAAATAATTTTTTGTATTTATAGAATAAATTACTATCTAAATTCTTTGGAAATTATGAAATAGTTGCATTTGTTTGCAGAAAATACTTCTTATTCAGAAAAAAATATTCAACGCAGGAACCAATAAAAATTTAACATAACAACATAAAATCGATTTTAGATGTAATCGAGCAATCTACATTGCATGGTGAATTTCGGTTAAATGCTTCTAAAACTGCTACAATGATAATCTTAAGAAGAAATAGAAAAACAATAAAGTTTCATGAGACATTTACTAATTAATATAATATACGTAGCTGCGCATTTCATTAAACATGTAACTACATTTTCTAAAACTAGGTAAAGACATCAAATCTTTTATTCCCTGCATCTTCTGCAACAAATTCTATAATAAAATTATCCTGTTGCATTTGAAGTATATCATATGATGATGAATTTAATTTTTGTATCATCTTCAAATTTTCATTGCACGTTATGTATACAAATGATTATTTTACTAAGAAAAAGATGAAACAAATTATTCCTATTACACTTCTCTTCTGCAAGTGTTACATTGAAAAAAATTACAGGATATAGTAGGATATTATAATTTCAATGATTGTGTGACAGGTTTTAAAAAGAGTATAAAATACAAGTGTTTTTCTCTTGAGATTCAAATTTTCTTTGAATTTATTCAATATCAGTTTTTGAGAAAAATATATAAACAGCTTAATTCACACCAATGAAATAACTCATATGCTTCGGACATTTTCTGTGCACTGCTTTAAATAACTAACACCTACTCATTCAGAGCGAATCACTAGGTTATGAAAGGGAAAATTCGAGAGATACATTCTGCAAAATTTAAGTCAAATACATCTCTAAAATTGTGACAATACGCATATATAGATTTGAATAGCCATTTATACTACATTATACGTCATTAAATATAGAGACAGTAAATCATTGTAAGATGACTACAGTCGATTTTCCTGGGCTGGCATCTAATTGATGTTTATGCAGAGAAATCATAAATGGTTAAACATTCGGATTCATGGGATCCGGGTTCGTTTAAAACAATTATTTACAACCATAGTAGCACACGCATATTGTGCAATATTATATGATAATAAACAATGTCCGCAATATTGCATAGTATTGTTTAATATTTAATAATATTATATAATATCACGCATATTGTGTAACAAGCTATGCTACCAGGACATATTAACTGTACTCATAGCAACGATATATATAACAGAATGACAAACAAAAAAATTTTAATCACACATTTTTCTGTTTTTATAATTAAAGAAAGAACATATTGCAATTTTGTATCACTTCAGAGGTTACAACACATTTCTTATCAACATCTTATCTTATTTACATTTCTTATTTATATCTACTCAATAATAACTGTTTCACATCACGTTTATCATAAGAAGAATGAATCATGATTAGATTAAAATGCCATATTATTAGCTTGGAAATAGAATAAAATATAGATTGAGAATTTCGTCAAATTAATTCGTTTATGGTGTTAACGACCAAAAATACAGGTAATGCAATACTATGGCAACAAAAGATTATAATAACATTTTATAAACCTCGGTAATTTACCCAAGAAGACAAAAGAAAAAAATGGTGATGAAAAGTAGACAACAGCATCTTATTAACAAACAGATAGAAAAACAACAAGAAAGATGTAATCAAATTTCTTTAAATTTAGATAATTGCAACAGAATAAATTTATCATTTACGATGTTAATTTAACTAACACTGCATAGCATTATTTTATCCTTTGTAATAAAGGAATTTGGAAAGTTAAAAGAAATTTCTTTATACTGATATGGAATCAATATAAAATATTTATATTATATTTACATTATATATATATTGATATTTACATTATATAACACAATTCTAATATTCAATTTTAAATATTGTTTATGAAATAATAATTGATTTCACTGAAGTTTTGATTTTATTTTTATCTGTTTGTCTAAATTAGATAATTAACTCGAGGGGATCATTGTATTAATTAAAAATTAAAGATCTTATAGTATTAATTACAATGCAGTGTTAGAAAATAGAAAAGAAATTAAACAAATAATTCATAGATATAAATTAAGTAGAATTTTGATTATTTATTTATACTATGTCGGTAGTGTATGTGAGAATTTTTATCCCATATACCGAGTGGAAATTTATTATTTTTTTTTCATTAGACATTTCCGGGAGGTTGAAATTGATTTTCCACATACCAGCAAACTATTGCGTGATATCATTTGAAAATTATTAAATAATAAGTTGAATTTATTAAAAATAATTAGTCTAGACAATAAAGAATTTTTGAGCAATCGATGAGCATTATGTCACTATATATATATACACAGAGATAAATAATAAATGTCTGTTGAGAAATTTAATTTAGTATTATCTAATGTTATCAATGTATTTTCTGTTCAATTGATAAGCACTACTGCAAATAAATAGTAAAAGCAAACAATAGTGACTCAAAATTACAGTGAATTTTAAAACCAAATAATAACATTTTGATGCATTGATGTTACTGATTCGACAGACAAATACTAAAAAAAAAGCTAAAACTATTAATACAAATGAGTACCTCTAAAAATAATTATGTAAATACTAATTGCCCTTTAAAAGTAAGCTGGAACATCTCTGTGGTGAAAATATTTCAAAATGTGGGATTCAATTATGAAGTCTGAATTACAATTTTATTTTTTATCTTTGGTATCCATGGCAACGCTTTAGAAAGCAATAAATATTGACTCATAGCATATTTATGAACAAAACAAATAATGCGAATTATCATTATCGTACTAAATCATTATAGTACATATGAAAATACTTCCGAATAAACTCCGTACACGCAATGACTAAATGACACCAATTATTGGTTTTTCTGTCGTAAGAACGTCTGTATAATCCGGTGGAAATGAACAATACATGACGTATTAATTAATAATAATTAGAGAATTCATATATTTTCCATTATAAAAATTATAATCTTTTATAATTTATGTCGAACAAACTAATCAAACGGATAAGATCAATAAACGTCATATCAAAAATAAATAATAATAAGCCAGATATTGTATTAAAATTTAAATTACCTAATTCTTTAAACTTCTAATTATTAATAAAATAAAAAAATATATTTTTAAATGTACATGCAGTTCTTTTGATTTTCTACTTTAGCTTTTCTTTGTAAATCATAATATATTAAAAACTATATATTAATTTAAGATGATAATAATATTATCAAATAATATTCAAAATATTTTTCATTAAATAATGCTTGTTTTTATTTCATCCATGCTGAAAAATATTCATTCACCAATTCAGAAATTACGTTTGAAACAATCACATTTATTTAAAATGAAATTAAACATTAATATTCAGAATATACTGTGTATTTCATTCTCTTACATTCGGATATAAATCTCTTCATTAATAACATTTAAATACTTTTTCTCTGAATAAATTTAAATATAAAAATATCATTGAAGCTTTCTCATACATTGTAGTTATTGCTATTTATTAAAATATTTGATTTTAAATTGTGATGAAAATTCAATGAACTAGAGGAGACTGTAAATAGATATATAACATGAATGTTAAATTCAATAAACATTAATTTTATAAGTCTTTCATAATGAAGATATATTGTTTTTTCAAATAATCGATATTAAATTGTGAAAATTTATTGAAATCTGATAAATGTTTAGTATGAATGCTAAATGTATAAATATTTTGATAACGAATTAATTATAGTCATAATAAAATTCATATATTTAAAATTTGATTCATTTAAAGGAATTAGGTATTAAAATATATTAAACACTATAAAATTTAATTGAAAACAGTGAATATACATACGATTATATGAATTTTAGAAGCATTTAAAATATATTTAAACGCCAAACGTTAGTTTGCTAGAAATCATGTCCTGAAGTAAATGTTTATTTTCCAAGTTTCCAGATTTTACATACAGTAGCAACATGAGATGGAGTTGAATCCCTTAGAAATATGAGTTTTTTATTATCTGGAAAAAATCACATGTAGAAGGTAATAGTTTTTGAACCAATATTTCAGTTATGTACATTTGGGTATTTATATTCCTGCTAATTATGCAAATTTTACATACACATTGTTGCTGCCATATATATATCCAGATCACAATGCTAATTGATTTACATTTTACATCGATTGTGAAACATATGTTGTGAAGTAAATGCAATGCAATCAGGATATAAATCGCTTCTTCTTCTTTTGACACATTTGGTCTCATCACACAAAGTCATTGTCTTACTGCCCATTAAAAATGGAGTTTCCCCATTCAAACCTTTTAAACTCTGTTGGAATGTCAAAATGATATTACCAATGGAATTCTTGCATTTAGACAATATTTCTGCAATCACCGAATGGTCTTCGTTTTCAACCTTACTGTGCATTATGTCATATCACTTTGTACGCTGCCACATGTTTTTTTCTGTCACATAGACATTAATCTTCTATTATTCTATTCATCAGCTGGCAATGTGTATCTATCCCTACTTTTACCAGTTTGGCTTTTTAGAGATTGAATTTTCTTATACATTTTAAAGATTTAGAAAAATTGTCCTTAGTTTTCCGTAATTTTTTTAATAATTTCATAATATAATTAAAGTATTTTTACTGCTATAGTAAAACCTTATATCATTTCTTTTTGTTGACCAGTCTTTCTTTTGCATCATTTCTTTTATTCTTTGGATTTTTAAAACAAATAGAATATATATATATATATATATATATATATATATATATATATATATATATATAATCAATCA
>JAPMOR010030028.1:384226-443617 GCA_026543865.1 Argiope aurantia
CAATCAAAAGCAAGAAATAGTTTGAAAACTAAACTAAAATGACAACGAAAGCAAAACAATTTCAAAAATGCAACAAAAAGTATAATCTATTCAAACAAAACCAAAAATGGAACAGGTAAAAACTTCATAGTATTTAGAGAGCGCAAATGCAGCTACTTCTAGAACACAGATGAACTGATACAAAAGTATAAAAATAAAGTAAAATGGAAAAACAAAAAAACCAAAAAAAAATATTAAAAAAGATTAAAAAAAGAAGAATCCGGCCTGAAGACTTTTTCAAGGGTCACCCTCAGGCAGGGATTCAAAAAAGGGATGTTTTCTGTAAAGGAAATACAGACAAACGTCTAATAATGATTCCTTCGTGACCCGAAAATCCCCTGAAATTAGGCCTAAGAGATATACCATTTTAACAGAAAGGAAAATACAAAACAACCAATTAGAAGAAAAACTACCAATAAGTAAAAATACAATAACAAAAAACACTAAAATACCAAATACAGACAAATTAAACACAGAAGAAATAATGAAAAGTTAAAAAATGTAACAAAAGGCAACACATACCTTCTATAACAGTCCAGAAAATCCCAAGCTATCGATTGTGATTCCCGCCCATTAAAAACAAAGCTAACGGCAATTTAGGTAAAAATTGTAACCTCGCAGCGCCACCTATTGAGTGAAAAAAAGCAAGGAAAGTTCTAATTTTTTTATTTAAGCCAAAAGGATTAATCCCAAACCATACCTTGTTTAATTAACAAATTGACATTACAGTAATTTTTGGGAAATTCATTTTTAATTAAATTATTAATGAGGTGGTTTGATGCTTCAATATAGGAGTTTTTATTATTGCAAACCTTTTTTATCCTGTTAACTTGTGAGAAAATTAGATTTTTGAAGATTTTAGAGTTTAGATTTGAATGGTAATTACATAGTTTTGTTATTTTGAAGTTGAATTCGTCCCTTTTATCGTAAATACCAACAACTGTTTTATCATTATCAATTTCGATTTTTAAATCCAGAAAGGTAGCTTCAAGTTGATTTTTATTCGTTTCTGTTAGAATTAAATCTTTTGGATAGCAATTAGTTACAATATTAGTATTGTCGAAGTCAATCAGAAGTAGGTCATCAATATATCTCCACCCGTTTATCAAATTATATTTAATTATTTTTTTCTCATAGTAATGTAGAAAATGTTAGCCAAAGCACTTGAGAAAGCCGTTCCCATTGGAATGCCCTTAACTTGTTTATAAAGTATATATATATATATAATGACCAACTTATAACAATTCCAAAATCATAGAACCCCCCAGTTTTAAAATAGACGTGAATTGATGAATTTTGTTAACAACAAGATATCATTTTATTAACTGTCCAACAGTTATATACATTGATTGCATTCAAATGAAAAAAAGTTATGTCTTATTAAATGAAGCAAGGCATACTTATCTTCTTGTACTTTACGAAATAGTTCTAAAAATAATGCTAAGTGAACATAATGTAGTGAATCAACATCCTTTATTAAATTATCCGTAAATAGATATATAGATTTATGGCATTACTACAAATTCTGTTGCTGTTATAAGTCATTAAATCTCTAAAATGCACATCTTGAAAAAGTATTTGCTTTTTTCCACAATCAAAAATTTACATTACTTATATTTTAGTAGTAGATGATTTTAAGTAGTACACTCTATGGATGTAAGTGCAGAAAACAGTGCAATAGATGGTACAGTAATATTGAAGCCTTTTCATGTGATTGACAAATATGATTGCACATGGTTTCTAACATATATTTATGCTGTATTGTGACTTTAAAATTCCGGCATAAGATACATCATAGATTTCATGGTTTAGTGGGTTTGGCGTTTACGATGCATGTCACAATAATATGAATTCATTCTTTCAAATAAATTGTTTTCAAAATGAGGAAACTCTGTTTTCAGATTTTTGGAATATTAAATTTACACTACATTTATACATTTCTATCAAATTTTTGTTAAACTCCATTCAGAAGTCTGTCTGTCCGATTGTTTCATTACAAGTGAAAACGATAATTACAAAACATAATGAGCAAGATAAGTAACATTTAGATTAATGATTTAGCATAAAAAAAGTAGATTTTTCTCAAATTTTGAACCATATCTGTCAAAGGATTAACATTTATTGATCTGTACTTGCGAATGTATGTAAGTACTATAATTCATAAATGCAGACTTAAATCAATGAAATTAGCTACATGATCTTGTGACTAAACTTTAGTTTCTTGTTAAAAGATTCCTCTAGATTTCAATCAGTTCGGAAAAAGATATCAAAAAATCAAATTAGATTTTCGGGTACATTCGGGAACATACCAGAAGAGTTAATTACTAAAAAGAATTGTAAAGATCGCACATTAGATTCAGTAAAAATGCTAGATCGAGGTCAATGATCAATATTTCGTAACTACTGCCAGCAAGAAATTTACGGCGTTACCTAAGGTCTGCAATTTTACACGTATGGTAACACATTTATTAGAAAGTATGTGAGAAAGTTTCGGAGTGACTACTCTGATGGCTATTCCCCCCCCCCCCCTGGGAGGCACCTCGTAATTAAGGATGAGAAGCTTCCGGCATTGTGATTGGTTCTCGCCACTCTGGAGGGTACACAGAAAGATGATTGTTTTGTTCCTTCCATCGTTGACTGAACGTACTTCCGTACGTACTTACGTAAATGAATGTACTTACAGGAAGGGTTGTACCGTGGACGGTGATGGTCCTTAGGACTAAACCATATTTTCTTCTAGTATTACTGGTCAGGTCATTCAGTTTTTTTTTATCCGTGTACCTTCGAGGCGGGTTGAAGAGTCAGTATGACTTACTCCTGATGGCTGTATTTCATTTCTCAGAATAAAATAACTATACAAAAATTTCACCTTGAAAGAAGTGTTCTCCAAGTTTATAGATTTAGAAAGACGCAATTAAGAAATAAGAAAATTAATATTGAAAAATTGATTCCATATAAAAATTGAACATTCAAGCAGAATTTTTATTGGAAGATTAAGATTTTTTCTTGTATATATTTTTTTTAATCTAAGATACTTATACATAAACTTCACATTAATGAAAATGCCTTGAAAAGTTATTGAGCTTAAAAAACACACTTCGAATATAGCACCGTATAAGCTTATATACACATCGAAGATACGAATATTTTATTTGAAAGTTTAAGATTTTTTTGTATATTCTATCCTTGCTATAAGAAGCTTAAGCATCAACCTCACATTAAAGAAAATGCTTTGAAAGCTTCTTGGACTAGAGAAACACATTTTAATGGAGAAGTTGCAGAGTAAGCTATCAACTTACTCCGCCACTCAAATCAAGAAGTTTCGAGAAAATCAAGAGCGCAATTACTCAGATCTCGGAAAGTGGTGCTTCCTTTTTGCCTGACGGTGTCACGAGAAGTGAAATTTTTAATGAAATCGGGGACCTCAGCCAGCATTTAATTGCATTTCCTGGCGAGAAAAAAGTTTGCTTTCTTTTACTTTCATCGACTTACTTAGCAACTTTGATAAGAAATTGCAGAAAAAAGATTAAAAGTCATGAAAATTCTTAAAATATGTTAAAAAAAACAAACACCGGTCAATTTATCGAAGGAATATATTTCTACCTTTCGCAAAAAGTGAAAAACTTTTCCATTTGATCTTAATATAGAACAGAAACTTTCTGTTTTATTTTTCAACTTTATAAATAAAATTTACAGTATTCGCCTGGGATTTTTCCTTAACTCAACTGACAGTTGTGAGAAAGGAACCATTTCCATAGTTTAGAAAATCAAATACATAGGAAAAATTAAGTTTTGCTATTTTTTTGTGACAATATATGGAGCAAGCCTTTAGAAAAAAAAACTAAACGTATTTTTAAACTACTATTCTTCAAGTTTTAATTTAAAAATGCAATTAAAAAAACCCCTAAACCTAAACAGACGGTACAATAGCACGGCGAAGAAAACCACTGAGGTGACAAGAATCATGGGGTGGCAATATACCAATATACAGATAGCTATAATATCGAATACAAAGTGTATAAAGGGCATTGCATTTGCAGGATTTTTATTTCCATTTGTATTCAGGTGAAAGCGTTCTGACTTGACTGTAGCTGCCTAATTATAGAGGATGAAGTCAAAATCATATACGCGACTTTGATGCGCGTTTTTCTTGTCACATGTATAGTATTCATTAAGTCCTTTTTCTTTGTTACTTACTTTTCTTTATATTGTTTAAATTTGATATATTGCTCCCTTTCCTTGTTTATTTTGTATTTTATTTTTTATTCCCATATCTATAGCATTTGTGACAAAGACAATATCATTTCACATAATTGTCTGATACTATCTGTAAAAATTCTGCAGTTCTTTTTGCAATCTGCATTGATTTCATTCCCTGATGAACAAATTAATGCGTCGTTCACTATATTATATTATCGCTTATTCATATTCTGTTTCCACTTATAGTATTGATTTCCACGGTGTTCCTTGAATTGCAGCAGTTTGTTATTTTTCTTCCTTTTTTATAAACATTTTTCATAGTTAAGCACTTTTATTCATTATGCCGTTTTACCTTTGGTTTTTCACTTTATTTGTTACTAGCCGCCTTTGGTGACCAGCCGGTTCGCCAGTATTACCGCTCGCTACAATTTTCAATTAAATATTTTAAGTAACTGGTCTCTTAAAGGATTCTCAAACAAAACATTTTTAATCTTCAAATTTTGATAGTCATACCAAACTTATATTGTTTAGATCGTTTCGTTCAATTTACTATATATATTTTGCTAATTTGTTGCCATTTCCGGTAAAACTTCAACTTTAATTAAAAATGTAAATGACGAAATTGCAATTAATATTAAGATATTTTTTAATAAAACCAAGCGTTTTATTTTATTAATCATCTTTATTGTTATTTGTTAATTATTATTATTATTGAATATGAGTATTGCAAACAGAATCGCTCGGTATTTAAGTCTTATGTTAACTACAAAATATTTTTCATAGTTTATGAAATATCTCAAACAATAATTCAACAAAAATTTCTGAGATTCAGTATAAAATTCAGTTTTTAGTTTTGCTTTCAAAAGGATTGAAATGAAATCAATAATAATATTTTGTTCCTGCTTATAAATATATTTCAAAAATTATGAAGTCTAAATTTAATGCAGTAAGGTATCATATTCTGATAAATATTCTGGACACACCAAATTTTAAATAAATGAATGAATGTTTCTATTTTCCACGATCAACTAAGACTTATTTATGAAGTTTTAAATGTTAAAAGTTTAGAAAAACTCACCATTTTCATAATCTTAGGCCAATTAATCTTGAGAAATCTGCGCGCTTATTGGCGTATTTTCTTTGAAGCGATCGATGGAAAATCTAAAATTATCCTTTTTTTATTGAATAGTGATATTCAAATCTTCATAAATCAGTCAGTTTAAGTGATTTGAAATTAACTCTTAAAAGTCAGTGATTTAGTTGATTGGAAATTAACTCTATGACCACCATAAAATCTGTGCTTTCTCTTGTGGTGTATGCATTCTCCTTAATATCCGATCGAATAAAACATCACATACAAAAGTACTAAATAGAATAAACACATCAAAAGTAAACATAACATTTCAATAGTTGCCAAAAACAAAAGAGAGAAAAATGTAATTAATAAGCAGACGATATTTAGAAAAGTACAGATATTTAGACTGGAAAATGAAATTATCTGAAATTAAAAACACGCGCAGACGATATTTACAAAGTAAAAATATTCAAACCTGAAAAGGAAAATATATGAGTTATTCCATCAATAAATGCCATAAGTTTGTTTACATCTTCATTATTTTATGAGTCATTAAATATCAAAATGGATCCGGGGCTGAATAAACACCGTGTATAGAGAGTGTAAAAGATCATAAAATAAATTTTCTTGAATTTATTTTTTAGAAAAAATAATATTTCATATTTGTTTCATTTCTTACAGACACTTGCCGAAAATTATAATTTTGCAGATTTCATTTCCAAAAAGATTTAATTTATTTTCAGTTAGAGCTTTAATCAATGTGATGGCAACACTTTGAAAAAAGCTATTTTTTTCGCATGAATGCGAAACGTGCTTAATCCTCATTTTTATTTTTGACGAAAAAAAATATTGAAAACATAGTTAAAATATTTATTTAAAAATTCATTAAAAATAGAAATTTAATTTTAAGATTAAAACAGTAGTATCATTTAAAAGATAAATTTTTTATCTTTAACTTCATGTAAAAATCTTTTTTGTGTGGTAATATTTTCGGCAGTTATAGCAGAAACACGTCAAAATTTTTAAATAAATAAAATTCTAGTTAAAAATTCGAAAAAATAACCCTCAGGTGCACATTCCCGGCCTCCAAGGTATACACGTGCCAAATTTGGTAGCTGTAGGTTGAATGGTCTGGTCTGTAGAGCGCCAACACACACACACACACACACACACACACACACATTGAGCTTTATTATAAGTATAGATTTCTTTTTATATTATTCCTTGTTTTTTTTATTTTTTACTTGTGTGTTATTTGTATCACTATATTTACTTCTCTCTCTCTCTCTCTCTCTGTATAAATATATATTTATAAACTTTAATACCATGCTATCAATGTTGGTGTAATCTATAAATTAAATCTTCAGTAAATGTGTCCCTGAATAGGTCAGGCTTGAATTTTCCTTTCGTAAAGTGAGTTTCCTCGTATTGCTCATGTTATGGCAGCTCTATACTCGCCAGCTCAATAAATAACCTTTTACCTTTATGGAAGTCTAGTAAAATAAGGAAAGGTAAGAAAAGAAGATTTGAACTTTTCCAACACATAGAGGATTTCCATGAATTTGTTTTTTCTTCATAATTTACTTTAAGATATTACAGGGAAACAAATAAAAGTTAAAGCTAACTGTCCGCACTGAAAATTAACAAAATATATCTAATTAAATACTATTAAGATCAATTCGTACTTGAAACAATATATAATACTATACTATTAACTTTAGAGACTAACTATTGAGAAAACTATTATTCATAATAACTATTCATTTTAACTATTTCTCGAAAACTATACAGAGACAGAAATTAAAGTGTTTAAAATGGATTTCAAAACTGATTATCTCTCTTTCTTATTGATAATGACATGACATGATATATATACATTTATTGGAAGCAATTGAACAGCTCCTTTCATGTAATACCCATACGAAGAAATAAATTTATGTCTTAGCGCCGTATTCACAAATTGGATTTTATGCGAGATCGAATGCAAGGCTGATAAATTTTGCAGAAAAGGCGTCACGATTCAACAATCAAGTCCATGTTTTAATTGGAAATAATTTAAATTCCCAGAGGCAAATGTTGATGAAATGTCAATGTAAATGTTGGAATATAGGTGATGTAAATATTACAATAAGGGCTATGTGCCTCTGGCGTTTTAACAGGTTTGCACTTAGCAGTATGGATTTTGAAATGATAATTATAATTTCGCTGAATATAACTGCGCTGTCGGACTGGAACAGAAAATTGATGACTCAGATAATTATTTTATGTTCTCAAGGTTTACAGCAATAATGGGTATATAATTCAATAACAAATCTCGACTGAAATTATATTTTTAACTATAAAACAGATACATAGAGCAATTTTACGTCTAATTTACTTATATTAGCACAGAAACATTGGAACTTCAGAATATCAATCAAATAAAGAAGGCAAATAAGCCCTAATGTTAAAAAAAAAAAATTAAACTTGTAACTTTATTTTTTCCAGCAGTGTACGAGCAAAGTTTTATTAGTTTTCACTGCCATGTCTGACTAAAGTGAATGCATACTCCAAATATATGTTTTGCTATAGCATTTATTAACACCCGCTCGGTCCAGCTGGCGTGGCTTATTAGGATGGATATTCTCTGTTGGTTAAGTTAATTGGATAAAGTAAATGATATTCTTTGTCTCTCTGTGGCCATTGCCATATGCAAATGATTTGAATATCCCAAATATTACAATCAGATTGAAAATATAAAGTTATAGAATTTTAGAGAACATATTTATAAAATATATTACACCCTTATATAACTGTACTCACAAAAAATAAAAAAAAATACTTAGTAATTATTTGATAAAATAAAATTATTCAACAAAAATTGTTTAAACATTTAGAATACGATTAAATGAAATAATAAATATGTTTGAATGGCAGTATGTTTGATACCAGGCATGAAAATACCCTCTTTTCCAATCACTCTCAGATAAATATCTGTTATCCTTTTCATCGACTACATGTTTGATAATCTTGCATTTCCTCATTATCAGTATAATTATTCTATACGTATAAAACAATAAGATATGAAATAAAAATGATTATGCTCAGAGATTGATAATTTCCACATTAGTTAATTCAGATAATTGATATTTTAATCTTTTATTAGTACAAGAAATGTATTAGGACCACAAGCAAAAGATTAAAGTTGCTGCGTCACTACATCTAATGGAAAGATGATTAAATTTAACTGTATGATATCTTCAAGTATAGATATTAACATTAAAGGCAAAAATTTAGCAAGCAGAGCTTTTTTAACAAGTAAATGGAGATAAAAAGTTTGTCATATAAATAACACTAACATTTTTTATTTTTTTCATTCATTACAAATCAATTTTATTTCAACCTTTCAAGATAATTTTCGTGCAATCCGCGGCTGCGACATTTAAAAAATATATATGCTAATTTTTTTTAAATGTAGTATTAATAATAATTATATATATGTGTATGAAATTCATAGTTTCTTAGAATTACATTAGTTTTTCAAGACATTTTATGATTAGAAACTACATTACTACTACCAAAAGAGAAATGACAATAAAGAAAACCATGAAAATTTATACGACTTTATATAATGAAAGGGGATAGAAAACATTCTTAATAAAGGAAAATTGTCGGCATCATATTTTAAATATCTTCAACTTATATTTTGTTCGCATATAATGTTATATTAAATGTAAGAAAGGTTTATGGTGCCAGCGTCCTGGCATAGGAGTAGCTCGTCTTCCCTGTGATCTGGGTGTCCTGGGCTCGAGTCCCGGTTTGGGCATGGTTGTTCTATCTGTGAGATGTGTGAATGTTTGTGTTCTGTAAAAAGGGGTTGTGCAAGCGAATGAGTGATGCGTGAGTAGCAAAGTCGTACTCTTGGCCCTAGTTAGCGCTACTAAAAAAACAGGGGACGCTCCCCCACCGGCGTAAAATCGCTGTCTTCGTAAGAGCGGGCTTGTCCAGAATGGCAAGTGCCATATTTTAGTTATATTAACGTCCCATTGTAAAGCAACGCTAGGGCTATTTTGGGACGGAGCTCGTAATTTTGAACCGCGGTCAGAGGACGAGGACGACACTTGAGCTGGCACCCCCCTCTCCACTCCACACCACACCAACCACACCACATCACACCAGCGGGAGGATGTTTGGCATAACGGATTTAACGTGCAACAGACCCCCTTACACGACGGTTCTTCGGTGGAATCGGGTCTCGAACCTGAAACCCTACGGCTACTTACCACCACGCCACCACGACCCAGGCAAGTGCCATAAGAAACAACAACAACAAGGTTTATGGTTCTTTAATCTACTAAAAAGAAGCGATTTTTTATGGGTTTTTTTCCCTTCCTTTTTTTATGTTGTTAAATTTTCAGCCATAGTAAATTTTGGATTTTATTTATCATTTTCTATTATTATTTATCTAAAAATTATGGTAGATATGCTGCAATAAATACTATTGAATACTAATAGAATACTTGAAGCGAATAAAAATATACAATAATACTTTAAATTTCGTTTGCTAAAGAGTGTAAATATGATCCTATATAATGAATGCTAAAATAAAAATTAATTTTTTCACGACGCTCTTTTTATGTATTTAAATTTGTTTTCAAAAATTAATGTGCTTTGCGCTACATTTTTTCCATAGTTAAATGTGTTTTTTCTTACTAAACAGGTGCTGTATTATTCAAACAGTTTAAATTACAAATAGATTGGAAATGGTATTATGCGACTAAAATAATTTAAACCATTAGGAGAAAGGCGTTAAAAGGAGTATAAAGGGCAATGTTATTAGCAGCTAATAGTTCTCTAAAATGGAAAGAACATTTTGATTTAATGACGATGGGTGAATATTTAACGTGTCTTAAAATAACTAAACCTAGCTATTTTTGCATCTACTCTAAAATTTTCCATTGCTCTTTTGGCTTCAATGAAAGTGTATCAGATAATATGAGTGATAGACTAGGGCATTAATATGAAATTGTACTTCATTTATTAATTCTTTTCCTACTAAGAATATATTTGCTGAATTGTGAAATATTTAATAACTACAATATATTTTTTAAGGAAAAAAATGTTACAGCATTTTACAGATTTGTTCTAAAACGTATAGATAAGTTGTAATTACATGAACAGTAATTAAAAAATAATTTCTATGATTTGGTTGGATTTGTTTTGGAATATAAAATATTTACTTTCCAAATAGATTGCTTACTACTCTAAAATATTATTTTAAAAATTATAATAAACTAAATGAGTAGCAAGAAAATATCGGTTTTTATGTTTAAAGTTAACATTGTAGTAATTTTTTTATTTATGTGCCTCACAATTTCTGCACTTATACTATATTAAAAAATGCCAGATTCCCGTATTCCAGCTGCTAAAGCCAATTTTTGACTCATACTCAGAGTAAGTGGTTATCATCAATTCAGGATAATTCAGGCTACGTCAAGAGCTAAAAAAAATGTGAGTATTCTGAATAAGACTAGAAAACATTTGAGAAAGTATTAAAATTTTAAGAATCGATAGGTTACTTAACATGCAAAGTTACAAAGTCATGAAGTTGCAATTAATTATTACTTAATTTGGATGTAAATTTGATTGCTATATATTCGTATGCACAGTTAAACAAATCAGCTGCACAACTGCTGATAAGTATAATACACAAAATTTTTTTGTAGTTATTTAAGTTACTCTTAATACAAATGTATTTCGGATTGATTTCAATGCATCAATTAAGAAATTAAGAGAGTTATTTGAATTATATTTAAAATAGGTAAATAAAGGAATCACACATTTTGAATACTACGCTTTTTATATTAGTATCAAATGTCCTGACAGGTATCATTTTTTCAAAAGCCACCAATACTTGGAAAATTGTTAAAATTTGCAAGCTAATAAACCCTTTTTCCGACGTCTCTGATGCAATGCCAATAGATTTAAGACTGTCAACAGATATTATGACTGATTAATGGATTGATAATTCTATAATGACAGTCTGTTTAATTTCATTTAAGTTGATATTTAAAGATGTGCAAGTGTCATTTTGGAATAGATCTTGTAATCTATCAACAATTTCTGATGATAAGGAAGATACACGAAGCAGCATTTTTCTTCTCAAAATTTCTACTCCACACCAGCTGGAGGAAGTTTGATTATATAGTGGAGAATGCCGGCATATAGATTCTGTATATAGACAGTTCTGTAGGCATATAGACAGATTCAGAATATTGTAGATTCAGGATACAAAACACCTGTTGCTTTCCGGCCCTAAAACTAAGGATTTACCTCAAGGCTACTGCGGTATATATATCTCTATCTGCCATATACAGATGCAGCGTTTTTAGATCGGAATAAGTAGGAAATTCATCGATAGTTGATGACGAATGAATAGCTTATTAAAATGACATCATTCTCAAAATTTTGCTTCATGAAAATGAAAGTGAAAATTTAGTCCATTGATTGAATCTTCTCATATTCTTTCAAAATGCTTTTCTACATAATTTTATGAATAAATTTCTATGAGGAATAATTAAACTGAATAAATAAAACTATCAGTACGTGTCTGGAAATCTAGTTCTATTTTAAATGCACGTGTAGTTTTATTTAAAAATGAGATAATGGTTTTAATTCAATATAATTCATTGAAATTTTAAAAAAAATATGAACTAAATAATTAATATTTACAATTTGAAATAAGAAAGTACTTAAAAATGTTTCATTTACATTAATAATCAAAGTAAGTAAATTGAACAAAAAAGAAAATTATCAAAAAAATAAAAATCTTAGTGTTATAGAAGAGAAAGATATCCTAATTTCTATAGAAGCAAAAATTTCTGGTAGACAAGAATATAAACACAAATATAATTCTTCGTCATTTATTTATTTTTGCTTATATTTATTATTTTTCCTTATTGTGTAATCTAAATTTACTTGTTAAAACAGCGTGTCTCTTTATTTTTAATTATCTTATTTAGGTCTTTATGCTTAAAAAATACAATTACTATGATATTATTATATTTATCATACAACACAACCGTTCTTCTATATTCTAGTTAATAGAAAAATTATTAAACTTTATGAATAAATATCAGTGAATAAAATATAAAAAAAGTTAAAAAAAGAGGCAAAAGAAAAAACTTTACCAACGTTTCCAATAATAATTTTATTACTGAATGAACTTATTTGTTTTAGTAGCTGGTTTTAATGTTATCCTATTATTCTGGCAAGGGAAAGAAAGTTGGAGAGATCCATTGCTGCAGCTGCTTCATTGGCGTTTATTTTAGGAATAAGAAAGAAATTAAGGTAAGGTAATTGCTTTATTAATAATTCTGAAAAAGTTTCCTTTTCTGGAGTGCTTTCCTAGAAAACAGCCAAGCTTTTAGAAGCCTCATTCACGTTTTTTCAGAATAGGTAAAGGCCAGAAGTTTTACTTTAACTTCATCATTTGGTACATATAAAGATTGGTATTTATTGTCAGAAAAAATAAAAAACGTATTATCTGTTAGAGAAAGATGATTTTGATAAATTAGGATTCTGAAAAATTCCTTACCTCAAATTTACCATTTTTAAATTACTGCTATTGCATTTAAAAAAATTAGTTCAACTATTAATAAATAATACATTAAATGAGATTATAGGAAATTTAAAGACTCATATCCCAATATTTTTTGATATGAACATATTTAAATACTACTAATACTGAAACGAATTATATTTTTATTCTATAGATATTCGAACTTATTTATTTAAGCCAAACTTTAAAAGAGTTCATATTAAAATCAATTATTTTTGTTTATAACATATTAATATTTTTAAATTAAAATTCCGATAATAATATTTGCTTTTTTATAAATAAGAAGCTATCCACTTTTATGAATTGCATTATCATTTTATAAAATTATTTATAAATATAAAGAGTTTATTATTTGCTTTATAATTTTCTTGAGAATACTACTTTAATTCATCCATTCGTCATATCGACATTGCCAAAAGTCACGATGCCTATTAAGACAAAATAATTCAATGAAGCCATCACAAAGAGTTAGTTGGCAACGGAATTACTCCTTTTGACATTTTGGGTTGACTTATTGGCAACAAAGTTAAGTGGCATACAGATATTGATTTCAACAGAGTGTTTAAATCAGTTGGAAAAGGAACTGCTCATGATCACATATTGATTTAATCTATTAAAATATATAAATTTAAATATTAGCTGCAATAGGAGTTTGAAACTTACTACATATAAATTTTATTTTGAAATTATTATATCACTCTCATTCCTACAACCGAAACAGAATGCAATGATAAAAATAGGTCGATTATTTATTCGTATTAATTGAATGAATGTACACTAATTTTAATAAATTCTAATTATTATTACTAATTCACCATTTCATATTTATTTCTATTTAAATGATCTGTTATATTAATTATATGCTGTATGTTATCAAGCACACAATTAAATATGTATTTTCAGAAAATATTCTAAAACTTTCATTTTTTTTGGGCATGGATATTATCTTCAATAAATTTATTTCAGTATCAATAGATATTATAATTGATGGTTTCTATAAATACTTTGCATATAAAATTTCAGGAGTTTTGGCTGTAAATGAAGAATTTATATCATTTTCTTATTTTAGAATAAAAATGCAGTATCAGCTCATGTGATGTTAGAATTAAAATAAAATATGAGTTCATGTGATTTTAGAATTAAAATAAAATATGAGTTCATGTGATTTTAGAATTAAAATAAAATATGAGTTCATGTGATTTTAGAATTAAAATAAAATATGAGTTTATGTGATTTTAGAATTAAAATGGAATATAATATTCCTTTAAATAAAACTATAACGTGGTGAAATTTCAGAATTTTCCTTTCCTTGGATTCTAAGTTGATATTTAACGATATCACGGGAGAGGTTTATATATAAATGACATTAAACTATATACTAAAAAAAATATATTGTGCTTAGAGAAGAGAAACGGTGAGTCAAATTCTCTCTAAAGCTGCTAAGACATCAATATACGTAATAAGATTGTTGTCTGGGAGTATATGAAATGAGATGGCAGTGTACCAGAATACAGAATGAGATAGTAGTCGCCATAAATAGAATCTGAAAAGCTTTCATGCTCTATAAAATGACTCATAACCATCAAATATCATAGTGAAAGCAACATTCCTTTTGCAAAGCACTTTTCGAAATAAAATTTCAGTGCATCATGTGGGCAAAAATGATTAAACAGTTCATAAAGTCTTTCAGTCCACCATTATTGTAAATAACTTCAATGTAAACGTGAAATCACAATTAATTTTCGGAATATAATGATAAGGGTCTTTTACAATAAAAGAGTAGTATTTTTTGTGATACTAAGAAACTAATTATTTTAGAGTTCATTTCTAAGTTGAAAATTGAAAGGAGAGCTTTAGATGGTGAGGATATGAATAAAATTTGTAAGTCATTTTAATATGTTTCAAATTTGAAAGTATTTGTAAAAAGGACTGCAAAGTTTGAGTATCTAAATTAATTAAAATTTAATTTAAGCTTAACATTTTTTTTCAAATAATTTTTACACTTTATTTTTTAAAAAGAAAATAAATTCTGATCAGTTTGTAAATTAAATGGATATTTTCATTAATTTTAGTAAAGAATTCTTGGTTATTGTTCCTCTTGAATTGAATCTTTATTTTAAAATGCTGCAGTGCATATTTGTTTGTATATGAAACAATATGAATTCATTTTGTTGGAGTAATCTAAATGATGTTATTATTTTAATACTAGAAGTAAAATATTTGCAACCAAATAAGGGATTGTGGTTGATGCTCGATAGATTGAAGATTGGTTCCAAGAAATTAATCTTATTTACTTTCATGTTTAGCTGCATATTTATAAAAAGATTAAAATAACTGTTTTAAAGTATTTATATTACAAATTTAGAAAACAGAAAAATCAAAATGTCATTATATTGAAATTGTTTTTATTGAATTGAAATTTAATTTATAAAATATTACGCTTTATATAAACAAAATGGTGGATATTATTTTAAAATCACATGATGAGCACAACCGTGGACATTTCATTTATAGATTTTAAAAATATATAGAAAATGCTCGAATCCTTTATTAGGAAAACGGATATAAACACTTATTTATTGGGTCATGTATGCGTTTTAATTATCTGGATACCAAAATATCAATATCTATGCATCATGTATTAAATGGTAGATAAGTTTCTTTTAAAAATGTATATATTTTATATCTTTTATTTTTTTTGCACACATAATTTTTGTATATTTATCTTTCAATTGGTATTCTCTGCATTCTCTTATTTATGCGGGGTAAGTTTCATTTTTCACTTCTTTTCCTTTTATTTTTTCTTTCTTCACGCCTATCAAATTCTTGCTATTTTTATTCCTTTGATACAACAAGGAAGAGAAAGAAAAGATTGCTTTAACTTTATTGAATTCCCACTACTATTTCAAAGAATATCTATTTATGCCTAATTCATTCAATTTCATTCGAAGCATTTTGTTTTGAAATCCTCTGAATAAGAACATCGCAGGATTTAGGAGAGTGAAGAAAGAATTCATAATTGATGGCCGGAAAGAAGATCGATACAATTAAAATACAGAAGTGTCACGATTGCCTCACTAACACTAGTTCTGATTCAATTTTCGACCTGAGTGAATCTCATTCTTTTTCTCCCATGCACAGATGCATTTGACAGGTTTCCTAGGAAATATTAGAGCTTATTTTCACACAGGATCTTTTTCTTTCGGGAATGCTTAGCTGTTTTATTGACAACAACTGGTAAATAAATTTCACCGAAGCGTGAATTTTATTTTTGTATGATTTCATATTACAATTGTCAGAGTTTTATCCATGGAGGGAAGAAGAAAATACGTGGAATCATTTATTATAAATAAATATTTGAAGGATGTCTGTAATATATCCAAACTGCAATACATTAGAGTGGTTTAGTTTAGTTGTATTTGCGTTCTATTTTGAAGTAACACGAGGATTCTGAAAACTGAGGGAAGTTAGGATAAAAGAAATATTTAGAAGTTTTCTATTTATTACTTGCCTACGAAGTTACAGTCTTCTAATAGTTGTAATGATTAGACAAATAGCGTCTTAAAAATGGGAATTAAAAGAAGAAATAAAGCTACACTGGTTTGACAGATGGTACAAGTTAAAAAAATGGACTTTATTCCTTACCCAAAAATAAAAATAAGAAGGTATCACCCGATGGTAGCCCAAATTATATCAGGACATTGGAAATTTTCCGTATATTTTCATATATTTGGAAGAATGCAGGAAAATAAATGCATAGATGGAGGAATCGGTACTGTTTACCATTATTTAAAAGAATGCATAGAAATCTTGGAATTATAAAAGAATCTGAATGTTGAAGATGACGATTTAAGTACAGTACTGATGGTACTAGATAACCTTAAAACTCTGAAGGACAGGATGTTAAAAGTTGTCAGTTTTTTTACTAACTTTTTGAAAGCGTTTGGATTTCTACTGTTGTAAAACGAGAATTTGGAGAAGTGTGAATTTCGAGATTTTCTTTAAGTGGTGGCCCGTTCCTTGTTTAATAGGAAGACATCTGAATGGAAAGATGAGGAGGAATGTCAGTGAGTGACCAGTTTGTGGATATGGGCCAAATGTCTGGAAGAGGATATCTGGTGAATCGGTCAGTGTCATGGACGGACTTTGTTAAAGATAGCAGTCGGCTACAAATCCTGTCGATATTGCTACGTTCAGTAGTGGTGGGGTAGTCGGCTGTACACAAGAAGAAGTAGCAATGATTAGAAATAGGAAGAATTCTATAGTGAAAAAATGTTTTATTTGTTTTATTTAATTACAAATGTGAAATTAGAACAAATTATTTCACTTAAAATAGAAACATGCGTATTTCCTTTGAATTTATTTGTAATTAAGAATATGTCCAGTTTTATGACAGCATTTATTTGATTTAAGAAATTTATCTGTATATAATTAATCTCTTAATATCTGTATATAACGTATCTCTTATAAACCTTAAAATTTTAATATTTAATAAATTTTAAATCGAGCTTTTTCGGAATTGTTAATGCTTCTGGATCAATACTTTCTTAAAACAAGAGTTACAAAAATATTATTTAATGAAAAATGCGTATTGCTTATATACAATCCATAATTTTACAGTTGAAAATGAAATGAGTTTATGGTTTTTGGTAATCTTATGAAATAAAACACATTACAAGCAGATTTCAAACACAAATACTTATTTAATTTGTTTACATTTTCATAATAAATCGCTTATGCATACTTTCAGACTTTAAATTTTTTCAGGAAGTAAATGTCAAGCCAAATATGAAATGCTTTCGGTTTGATATTACCCTGCTTTTTAATGAATAATGGCAACAAGGAAACAATGTTTGTGTTACCTCGTTTTCCACTGACAATAAAGATTATATCCATGCTGTAAAAAAGCATTTGGACGATATCCAAGTCTGATGGACTCGGTCCTGTATATCGCAAACCAATGGAATCCTTAGTCCTTTTTCTGGTTGCTTCTCCATTTCCACTCTTTTTTTTCTCTCCTGTTTCATTGAAGGAATGGGAATTGTTCATTATTTGCTGTCTCGTTTGCAATGCAAATACGAGAACTGCAATGGAATACCTTTGCAATTCTTAGGAATCGTGTTTGGAATCAGAGGATTTTTTTTTATGAATTTAAATTTCAATGAAATGTATTGAACTGAAATAATACTAGATTTAACCATATTTTTCTTTATTTTATTTTCGTCAAAAAAGTTTTAAATCGATTGGAAAAGCAAACTGAAATTAAACAAGTAATGAAGAAATAATTACAATTCCGTGAAGAACTGAAAGTAGTATTCCAATAATATATCCAACACCTCCTTTTAATTCTATATTACTTTCAATATTGAATGTAAAATATCATTTGAATGTGAGAATGACATCATAGAACTCTTTTCAGGTTTTAATTAAGGAATTTCATTTTTTTCGTTTTTTTTTAATATTTTTATACTTGATTTAAAAAGTGGAGACTTTGATATGTAAATAGCACTTTTTCGAAGCTGTTTGATGTACATGTTTCGGTTATAAATTCAAAATAAAAAAAAATAGAGTTTTTCAAAAGAGGAGAAAATTCAAACTGAGTTTTAAATGTTTAAATGCAGAAATTCTATTATTAAATTAATGAAATATTGTAACAATGAGCACTCTGTAGTGAGCATGTATAGGTAATTTAAAATGATTATTTTTTCAACCTAATAAAGTTGAAAATATGTAATAAAGCATTGTTTATACAATCTTCAAAATCCTGATATAAAATAATGTATAAACAAATAAATAAAAAAACATAAACATGAATATACACTAATTAAATACACTACATATAATTTTGATTATTACAGATTTAAAGTTAGTCATGAAAATTCATTTAAAAACTATAAGCGTACAATTTTTAGAGAAATAATTAGCATATAGTATTGAAATCAATCGTTAGAATTAAACGCTTTTGATAAAGAAAAAAATATCATATTTTTAATGTTTATCAAAAGTACTAACCATGAACTTCTTATTTTATGTGATTTATATGAAAGAAATTAGAATTTAATGAATACAATTGAACATCACTTAACATGTTGACCGTTTATGAGTATTTAATATAGTATTATTAATGGAATTAAATTCATTGAATGACAAATAAAATAAATTGAAATTTTTTTAAATATTATCTACTGCATCTTTAACGGAAGGTGATATAAATTCCTCATTTTTTTGCCTTAAAAGATGCATAAATTAGATCCAGACAATTTGTCTTATATAAATTCAACAGATGTGAGCAATTTCGAAAACCTGATATTGACATCTAGAAGAAAAGGTTTTATCGTTAAGCGCAGGAGGAAAATAATGATTTAAGCAGAAAATCTGTGAATATCAGAAAGTAATAAAAACATATAACCATAGATTAAATCCATGTAAATGAAGTATATTATAATTATAATACCTATTAAATAATTGGGACTTAGATGAAAACTTATATATGTATGCAAACATATTTTAGTAGATGCGTGCCCGAGAAGAAGAAACGTTTGAAATTTTAAAGCATCTCGGAACGCATAATTTATGTACAGGAATAAGTGTAAGAATTACATCAGTTTAGATGGCGACACAAGAGCAGAAGACCGAAAGAGACCGAAATATTCCCTTCTGTGGTATTTACTATAAGATTCTGATAGGTATTTCTTTGACACGTGCACAGGAAATTAAAATTTAGGTATCCTTACGTCTTAGGAAATTAAAATTTAGGTATCCTTAAAGGAATGCTGCAAACATTAGATATTTTTATCCCTTCACTCAGGGCTCGAGAAAAAACTGAAATGTAGAATCCAGCAGTTTCTTACAGCGCTTTTAAAATTAATGAAACGAAAAAGTGGAATTGGATCAGTACAGAAACTAAGAGAATATTTTAGAATGAAGTTTATATGGGTTAATTTAAATAAAAGTTAGGAAATTAATTTGAATTTAAATTGAATTAAGAAATATATATATATATATATATATATATATATATATATATATATATATAAGCATATAAACGGTGCTTAATTGTGCATGAGTTTGCGGATCTATTTATTTTTTAATAATAAGAAAGAATATTTTATTTTAGGTGCATTTTAGTTTTGAAAAGTACATTCATTTGTGTTGGAAATGTCCATACAACACGGAAACGGTACATTTATCTTGTCATAAATTTTTGATTTATATTCAGTGATAATCTGATTTATACACAATTTTAATAAGAACAAATAGCAGTTAATCGTCAGTTAATTTTAAATCAATTGTAAGGTATAAATAGTGATTACTAACTTGTCTTCTCACTTTTAAGCAAATTATTTGTAACAGCACATAAGTAATTTTTAAAAAAATTGCGATGCATATAAATTTCCTTATATATTAGAAATACTTTAGATAATAAATGAAAAATAATTAAATGGTTATATCTAGAAGTGAGAAATACGCCATTAAGAAAATTTGTACGTAAAACAGATATCATGATAAAGCTGATAGTATTTCATATATCTAGATAACATAGAAGGTATATCAGGTACATAAACAAAAGATAATAACTCAAATGATGCATGATAGAAAATAGTAACATATAGCAGAAATACATAATAGCTCGTTACGGAAATCTTCAAATAACATTGCAATTTAAACAATTCAGAATATTACCATTGCTAAAATTTTTTCATGAGTTAGAACAGTTTTATTTAAATCTAATAATACTTATACACATTTGCATAATACTAACCTGAAATTACTACGAATAAAACTGAAAATTTATTCATTTTATTTTATTTAAACTACAAAAGAAAACAAAGTCAAAACTGTCAGTATAAATAAAAGTTATTTCTTTTCATGATTGTCTTGTAAAAAAACCAAAGTTTTCATTTTTAAGGGCGATTTCAAAACCTTTTAAAACGAAAGAGAAAACAATGATTCATTTCTATTAACAATTTCATCCCCATTATGCAAAAGGAGATTTCATCCAATTTAACTCTTAATCGCAAATAGTTTGACATCCAGCTAAAAGCATCAACGTCTGCACGATTCTAGAGTTAATGAGTTTTGTGATTTCCATTAGAATAGAAAGGTCAAATTATTGATTTTGTGCAGGAGTGAACTCATTAGTAAAAACATATCTAGCCATTAGAAAAAGATTATTGAGTGAAATTGTCATTTTAACACGAATGTTTTCTATTCTTTAAGAGATTTTATCTTTCTTTTGGGGGTCTTAATGCTCATTATGTCAAAATGACTTCATTGATGACGAAGGAAAAATAAAATATTTTCGTAAATGATGAAATATGAATTTTTTTGAGAGCTTATAAAATTAATAAAAAGGTTTTATTTTAAAAAAATCCTGAAAAAGTTCGGCAATAAATGAATATCGTTTTTAAAAATATTGATTAAAAATTCATTTTATCAGTCAATCAAATTTTTTTTTGTTTCATGGTAAATGCCTTTATAATATAAAGATATCAAAATCGTCTTACATTAAAAAATTAATGTATATAAGATGTAAAAAAATTACAACGGATAAATAAATTTTTTAACTATCAAAAATATTATTAATATTCGAAAAATTAATAATTTGTTCATAAATTCAAACCTTTCATATTAAATGTGTATAATATACAGAAAATAATTTTTACAAAATTTCAACACAGACAATAATTGCCACATTTATAAAAAAAAAAGGAAATTGATGTCAATTTGTAGTGATTATGTGATGATTATCTTTTACAGAAGATATTAAATCTATATTTGCACTTACATTCCACTGATGAACCATGAATGCGGTATAAAAAATACTTTAATTTTAATTCTTTTGTAAAATAATTTCATTGCTCAGAAATTCATTTCAAATCCACAAAAAACCATTTTAAGGGAAAATAGGGTTTTTCTTTCTACTTTATTGAATAAAAGTTTTGTCCAAGCCTTTTCTGAAAGAATGAATTTCATTATTTGTTCAAGTTAAGAATTCTTAAGTTAATTTCAAGTTATAAAACGTATGACTTGAAGAAATAATAAAACTAACAATTTTAAAGAAATAAACTATTTAAAACATGAATTAAAATTATACGTTGCAACAGAATAATAACATAAATTATCTTTAATAAAAATTAATTTGTTTTAGTTTATTTTCTGAATTAACTTATAAAAGATAACATGAAAAGAATTTTTAATGGACGGACAGATATTAAAATATATCAAAAATATTTGTGACTGACAAAGTGAAAAGCAATAACTGCATGGACTTCTCTTTGAAAAGTTCTACACTTTTTTTATTACATAAAATAGAACGAACTTTTTAAGCATTTGTTAAAAATAATTAAGAATCTACAAATGAATTCAACGATTATGAAGGGAATTGGCGATAAAAAGAACTACAGCACAAGGGATTCGAAATATATTGTGATTCAAAATTTGTGTGCTCTGTTTGTAGACCATTTATTAAATTTGAAGCTTCTATTGATATTTACATTATAATATATATATATCGTATTAATAGTAAAAAAAAAAAAAAAATAGAAAAACACAATAGCTTCAGAAATATAGAGAAGTATGAACATTTATAAGAAATTGCAAAAATAATTTCGGTTGCTTCGTCTTTTCCAATTCTTGATGGAATTTAATTTAAAAAAATAATAATTTGCAGTATCATAAAGTAGTGGGGAATTTTCGTAATATTGGGCTTTTAGCCTAGATAAAGATAAATGAGTAAAAAAAAAAAAAATACGCAAAACGTCTTAAAAACTAATTTTTTTTTCGTTTGAGAAATATATTACATTTGAAAGCTATTATTATTGTTTGTAAAAATATTTTGAATATGTGGAAATCATCAGTATCAATGAAAATATAGAACTCATAGGTATCAAAGAAAATATAGAATTCATCAAAATCTACCTACTGTATTTTTTTCTAAACTTTTTGGAAAGGAAACTAACTTTTTTTTCCAAAAATACCAATTACCTTTACTTTACCTTATACTTTAGATTTTATTCGAATCTGAAAGAAGCTATTTAAGATTTCGTGAAAGCAAATTTAGTAAAAATGTCGAAATATCTTGCTAAAAGTTGTTTCCTTGAACAAAATTTCGAAACAAACAATTTCTCTCGTTTCATGAATCCTTAGTAAATTTTGTATCGGATATTTCTTTAAAGTAAAAAGTTTTTAAAATGAGATTTATCGAAATTGAAAAACAAATCTAGAAAATTAATGGAAATGAAAAATCGTGCATTTTAAATTTTCGTATATGTTCATTATTTAAAAATCTTAGAAACTTTCGAATACTTTCTTAAAAATAATAGTTAAACATTTGAAATTTGTGAGGCAAGACTATTAAGACTATTTCAATCATATTCTGAACAAATAAAGTCTTATAACTATGCAAGGTTCTTTTTTTGCACATTTTGTAGATATTCATTTATCTACTTCATAGTAAAGATATTTATATATCTATCTACAGGATGATTACGTACCCCTTTACTTCCAAAATCAGAGGATGTGACCTTCCGCCACTCAACGTGGTTGACCATTGTTGATTTTTTTTCAGCACGACTTAACTTTTCGAATTCAACAGTCACTGGCAAAACAGTGACCGTTTCATTTTTACGCGTTCGAAAACGCACTTGTTGATTAGCAACCGATAAAGACAGCATTTCGAATCGCTGGAGATGAAAAGTTTTTGTGTTTGCAGTTGTATATTTTTTGGAAGATTAAAGATTTCAGAGAGAGCGAAACTGTGTGTGCATCTGAGAGAATGTCACTAGTGCGACTGTTCGACTCCGTGGTTTGATGTTGTATCAAATAGATGTGGCCCCCACGTTACGTGGGGGAATTCTTGAAAGGGTGTGTGACACCGCCATCTGTTGGACTAAAACGAAAATAAGCAGGGGCTTAAATGTTAGAATAATGATATCTTCGATTAAAGAAACTTCTTCTTTCTTATTTTTCTTTCAAAGAATACTTTATTCTTGTTTACTTCCTTAAAAATTTGGTTATCAGATTATGGAAAGATTTATTTTAAATATTTTTCTGCTAAATTTCTTTGAGTTTGAGGGTTCATTATTTTGTTGTTTTTCTTTGCTGATCTTGCCTTTTGACGAAAAGTGCTTTTTAAGAGCCTACCTGAATACACATAATTAGAAGATATATTTTTGCATTTATGTTTTTTACGAAAGTTTATTAAAACTCTGATACGAGCATTATGCATTTTCCATTTAAAAAAATGCTAATCTTAATGAAAATCTATATATAAAAAGCTCAGTATTAACAGTTTTCCCAAAGAAATCTATAGAAAATTTTAAACTAATACTGAAAGTTTATTAAAACGGGCTAGAAATATGCCGACATCTTCGATTTACATCTTGTAAGTAATTACGAGGTGCAAAAAGTTTTGAAATCCAAAAAATATGCAATAGCAGCAAGTTAGATGAAAAAATTATCATTAGAACTATCTACAAGGTATTCGCTTTAATCATGGTTGAAAAAGTAATTTTAAAACTTATATAAACCTATACATCCATTATAAAAATGATTTGAATGACCCAAAGAGTTACATTTTATTTGTTGTGTTAATAAATGTAGCACACGAAAAAGAATATAAAATGTTAAAAAAATATAAATGTGTTTTTTATGGCATAAAAGCCATCTTTGGCTAAGCTGCGCCACATTTATGAAATTAAAATATTTGTATCAATTTATAATACATTCAAAACATGGAATGTTTACAAAATCCAAATGTATAAAAGGGTAAAACTGTGAGTTATGAAAAAGCGCAATAATGATGTAAGGTAAAGTAACGTACTATAAAGCACGGCTAAATTTTGTATATGACTACAAAAATTAATATTAAAAAAATAAAACGGTTAATATACAGAGTTTTGGAAAGCAACTCGTCCAAATCAAGGTGAGATTTCTGAAAACGTGCAAGACGCTGTAAAGAAAACCGTGGAAATTCTACAAAAATGTATAAAACAAACATATTACTATTACAAATTGATCAAAATAAAATACTGTTGCCACTCTAAAATTTTAAACAAAATAATTTCATTCTTCTGTGACTAAAACTTACCAAGTTTCAAAGTTCTTAACTTCATTATTTTAAATTTAATAAACAATCGTATTCTGCAGGTTTTTGATTGCTGGATTTTTCTAAATGTCCATTGAAATAGTATAAAATTGCTTAAAATACTGATATTCAGAGAAACAAAACTCTGTCAAATTTAATCCTAGGAGAGTATTTTTTAAATAAAATGTTTTTTTTATGAAGAATATTTTTACTAAATATGGCAAATGAGACCTAAGAACTGTATTAAAATTTAGATTTCGCAGTTTTTTTGAATAACGTGGATTTATTCATTACAATGTAAGAAAGAATTCTTCACTTCAATTAAAAAGGAAGAATTAATAGAAATGTGCAACGTAAACTACGCTTCTTCGAAATTGCAATCCAATAGCGTTTCTTTTTAAAAAGACATAATGCATAAAAAATTAATAATATTTACTGGGACACTCTAAATTCTACATATGGGATAATTTTTGTCTTTTCCTATCGTCGAGTCACTGCATATATCGTTTATAGAAAGTTTAACTACATTTTTAAAGAAGGAATTGAATTCTTCTCAAAACATTTTATTAATGTCGAAGAAAAATTTTCTTTTATTTAATAAACGTTTTGATTCTAAGCTTAACCGCAATAAATATTTATTTATTTTGTTACTAAACAAATTAATAATATAAAACAAAACAAAAATATTTTAATTTCTAATTTATGGTTAAATTTTAAAGAAAGAACATGCGGCTTTAATTTTCTGCATTTTTAAATATTTTGTTCGGATATTTAAAAATTTAATGGAGAGTTTTGATTTTGTATTTAATACCCATTCTTTTAAATATCAAAGGTAATATAATTGGTTGTTTGAATTACTACAATATTTCACTTCCATTAATCTTCGCAGGTAATAAACATTTGTGAGAAGCTGTTTAATGAACTGGTGCGAGACGGAAAATACGGTCTTGATATAAGAGTAAACTAACATTTTCGAAGCAAATGTTTAAAAAACGTTTTCTACAAGGTCTTTTTTACATAAGGCCATTTGAATGAGATGCATTTTAAAATGAATCAAAATTTGAAGCGTTTGCTATCAAATTTTAGTATATAGATTTATTTCTTCATAATTTAATCGTGCATGTTAAAATGATCGAATTCACTATCAAGGGTGCAATAGAGATTCGAAAATTTCGTAGCAAATTTGGATGCAATTGAGAGAACAGATATAATAAACTTCGGTAATAGAATATATGCACAGAAATTGCATGCAGAGTAGACAGATATTCTGTGGCAAATCATCATTCCTGGAATTTCATTGCCTTAAATTATTGTCTGAAGTGTGGATTTCAAGTTGTGTAATAGCATCTACAATAATTGAGCATACTAACATGCATTTTATGTACGGTGGAAATTGTATTACAAAGAAATAAATGGAGCAGTCAACTAAAATGAACATTGAATTTCTGTATTAGTGTTACACTGTATTAAAAAATAGTGAAAAATTTGAAAATTTAAAAATTCTGAGTTATGAGAAAAGTTTTTCCATTTAACAATCAAGGAAACTAAAGTTGGCAGCTCATTAATAAAAAAAATCTGATTGATCTTCACTTCTTAATAAAGTAAGTCTTCAGACACATTATATATATATATATATATATATATATATATATATATATATATATATATATATATATATATTCTCTAGGCAAAGCGTCGTTTTTGTATTAACACATATCTAGATATACTTGTAATTGGATCTCCAGTGCGTTTTAGTCTGTCTGTGAAAGTTTTTCTTATGCTTTCACTTCATTTCTTCAGACACGTAATTACTTTTATCTCTTTCAGACAGCGGGGTACAATCCTTAATATCCTTAATCTAGCTGCTCTAATAGTTTAAGAGGTTAATGTGTGATAAAAATATTGTTGCTGCTCTCAAGAGCTTTAAGTAACCGAGTGGCCTTGACTATAATTCTAAGTCCAAATGCTAAGAACATAAAATTAATATGAAGTGTTTCTATCATAATTATATAATATGCCAAATATAATCGCTTAGATTATTATAATTTATAAATGTACAAAAAATTGTATCATTTTGAAAGGTCATCATATCATATTTTTGACGTCTTATATATCATAATTATGATAAAAATGTCAGCCTATAAAATGTTCACACACACACTCACACACACACACACACACATATATATATATATATATATACAGGGTGTCTCAAAAATCTTGACTGTGCCTTTTATTCCTTAAATATTGATCATAGACATATACTAAAAATTACAAAATTGCATAAAAAAAGGTGTAAAATGTTATGAAATCGATTAATATTTTCAGGGGATTAAAGTTTAAAAAATACAAAATTAAAATTTTTATAAGGACTCCTTACAAAAAAAAAAATCCCACTGAGTAAAATGTACCACATCCTCTAATAAAATCATGTACAAAATTTCAGCAATTTATGAAAAAAACTTTCAAACTACAAAACAATTTATCACAAAAACTCTCAAACTACATAAATGCTGACTTAAACCACTTTTCGATGGCTGGATATGAGTTCGCAAAGAGGAAAAACCATATCGGATTTTCGCGTTTTAGGAGTCGTATACAAATTAACAAAGAAAGTAATGATTGAATAAATAAATAATAGTTTTGATATTTATTGGTTCAAGAGTATTAAAAATTTGTAGAAATAATAACTTAAAGGAAAGATTACATGACTTAAAGAAAAGATCGCATAAAAGAAAGATTACATAAGGAAAGATTACATAAGTTTTTTTTTTACAAGTTCATTGAGTATGTCATTTTTAAGTTATATTCTGTAATTAATGATATAAAATTTTAAAGTATTTTTCAGGTAGCATAGATTTTAAAATTTGTATTTAAAACTAAATATATAAAGCATATTTTATTTCCTTATGATGCATTCCTGCGTCGCATCATCTGCACTGAAGTTGTAAAAATTTGCATTTTAATTTGTGATTGACTCTTCACCAGCTTTGTTTTAATATATTTTGAGAGTTTTCATGATAAAATTCTAAAATTTTGTACATGACCTTATTAGAGGAATGGGCACATTTAACTCACTGGGAATTTTTTTTGCACGGGGTCCGTATAAAAATTTAACTTTTGTATTTTTTAAAGTTTAATCCCTTGAAAATTTTAATCGATTTCATAACATTTTGCATTTTTTACGCAACTTTTTAATTTACAGTATATGTCTGTGATCAATATTTAAGAAATAAACTCTTTAGAAAATGTATTTAGTATCTTTCTAGGAGCAGTTACAAAAATGCGATTGAACTTCTCATCCTAAGAAAATAAGATTAGAAACAAGTTTAAATAATGTATATGAATAATAAAGTTATATGCATATAAGAGAGTTTAAAATATTTTAAACGTATATATATTAATATTCGATTTTCCGCTACTTCAACCTACTCGAGCCTCAAGCTAATCCAATTCTCACTTTCCCAGCTTATTTCGAATATTTAGCATTTTAGAATATAATATGAATAAAAAATTAAGAAATAAATATGAATAGCAGATGCGTGAAAACTGTCTTTTCCTTTCTGTAAATGAGCCAGAAAATAAGTCCGAAACTTTTTAAGTTGTTAAGTATTTTTTGTAATAGCAGACATTTTTAGTTTTGGAATTTCGTATTTCCAATTTATTTATGTTTGGAATTTGATAATTACATTGTCAGTTAGACGCTTGTCTTAGACGTTAGCTTTAAATCAATACCTTACACAGAAGAGTGAGAAATTTGGTACGATGCCAGCCACCATTTCAGATCTATGTAGCCGCAGAACTTGAAAAAGAGTCACAAATTTTGAAGACAATAGGTTGTAAAGCCGGATATTCATGATTTCATCATGGAGTGATGCCAATACAAAGACCGTATACATGGCAGAAACTTACCAGAATGTGTAGGGTACAGACTTGAAAAATGGATATCTTATCCATTCTAATTTTTTAGGTTATGGATCTCGTGATTTTGAATCTCATTCAGATGACGAAGACGACACCTGGGCTTTCAACCTCACTCTAAACTTTCGCATCACTTCAATGGGAAGGCATGCGCACAGGGCTTATTTAAGGTGCACTTAAACGACGGTTTTTACGTGGAATCAGGTTTCGAACTGGGAATGATCCGATCTCGTAGGCGAGATTTTATCACCAGGCAACCGCGGTCAGTACTTTTTCCGAAAGATTTTATTGGGAATGAAATGGGAGCTTAGGGAACTCTGTACGGAAGGAAATGGAGGAAACATTCTGCTTATTATAACACGCCCTTCATTAAATCAGTGAGATGAAAATAACGGAAACGGGTTTAAGTAGCAGGGTTAATGATAAACGAAAAGAAAACATTTGCATTTTTATTTAATACATTAAAACATTCATAAAATGTACTAAAATCCCACTTCAATGTTTTTCATATGAGAAAATGCTCTATTTACATAATTTTAACTAAAATAGCCTTTTGTGGTTATAAATAAAAGATATTGCAATCCACGTTTCCCTCATTTTGTATATATCAGAATTTCGAAATTATGTGTAGTTGTATGGTGCGACTTTAATATAATTTTCCACTACTTCCAAAACTTAATTACAATTGAATCGATTAATCTTAGTTAAAATTTGTTTGAAAAAAGTTTTATTACGGCTCTTAAAAAGATGTCGTTAAATAACGAATTGAAAAAAGGTGATAAGATTTCATAATTTTATATTATATTGAATTATAAAAGATATTAAATAAATATTCAGAAATTTTGTTAATTCATGGATATTAAAATAAAAAATTATAATTAATAAAAAAAGTAAAAAATTTTAAAAAGTAAGCATTTTTGTTAGTGTACTATAAACGGTAATTATTTTTCAATTATCAGAAATCTAAACATAAAAAAAAAACCCTCGAAAAGTAGGAAATAAAAGAAATAATCAGATAATAAATTAAATCAAATGATTATTATAACAAACATAATCCTTAAAAAGTTTTTAAAAGCTAAATTATAAAATGAGAAGCTTTACAGATACTATTCTTTTAAGTGAAGTTCTATAGCTGTTTTATGATTCTTAATAATTAGGAATATATTTTAAATCTAAATTTTAATAGTAATAGATTTTTGTTTCTTTATATACAAATAACAACAAGCGTTATTTTTTTTTATTTCTATTAATAATAAATTTTTTTCTTAAATAATATTTTTTAAATAAAAAATCAATAAAAATTTGAGATTTTTTAGGAGGTTATAAATTATGTGTTTAGAATGATTTTCAATTTAGATAATGAAAATTATTTATTATGTTACACATTTATTTTTTAGCTGAATATGTGTGGGGTATTTGACTGCCCGCTTATCTTCTCTTTAATGAAAGCTGTGAAAAGTCTTTTAAACTATGATAGATTAAGTAATTAAAACGATGCTTCAAAGCCTTTAAAACCTGAAAAATATGTTATAAGTGCTTTTAGACAAAATATTTTTTTCGACAGTAATTTCAACCCCTTTTTTTGCAAGGAAAAGTTATTTTGAAAATGAGGTTCTTCGACGCATCTAATATAAGATTTCGATCTGCATAAAAATAGTAATAAGAAGTAAAGCTAAAAAAATGATTTATGTCACAAGGTTTTTTAAAACCAACGTCGTTTGTTTAATTATTGTTTGGAAAAAAAGACTGAAATATTGGGGTTATTGAGTCGTATATTTGATATATATATTTTCTCTAAGGGAGAACTTTGACTTATTGTTTTCTATGTTTTTGTTACAAATTATAATCTGATTTTTTAATTCTTGCCTACAAGTTACAATTTTTTGACTCACAATAGGAACAAATAATAGGAACTAACAGTTCATAAAAGGGATAGTTAAAGAATAGCAGTCTTTCTTATTCTAAAGAATTATTCTTTCATCATTCAAGAATAATCGGCAAACAACAAAAAGAAATATTTGTATTATGATATATTTAACTTACATGTATTTATGGTTATACATTAGAAGATTCAGTTGGTGTATCTTTGAAAGATACGATCAGGAAATTAACAGTGAATTCTTATTAGTGGCTATTTGCTTTGTCTTGATAAATTTCTACTAATTTATCACAGTATTAGTAAATAATTTATATTTGAAGACAAGATAAAAATATATACAGGTTAATATGTGGTGTAAATCCTAATATTTATCTCCATTATCTTTACTTTTATATTGCCATTATATAGTAAACCAGAAACAATAATAAATCTACAAAATTCTTTAGTTTTTTTTTTTTTACCTTTTTTCTCTACGCTTTGATGATAATAAATTAGCCTATATTTTTTTCTTACAATAATTTAAACAGCCCAAGTATTATCAATTCCTATCACATTTTTTCACCTTTATACAGATAAATATTTTTTACAAAGAATTATTCAGAATGTAGGCATTTAGTGAAATGATTTGGTGAAAGTTGATGAACACGCTATTTTTAAACTTTTTTACGATTCAAATCAATTTTAATAATTTCGTATATTGAGTATTTTAGTAATTTTGTAACGTATTTTTGAAGTATTTTCTTTAAAATTAAAGATGTCATCTCTATAATGTCCAAAGAATTGCGCTTTTTCTTTATCGAAGTTTTGGAAAATAAATTTCCACTTGAAATTAGGTTTCGATGATCTTTTCCTTTCTTATTAAAGATATTAACTATCGTGGCTTTGAATATCGAAATACTATTGCTTACACAGCGCCTTTAAATAAATAAATAACTTTTTTTTTGAAAAAACAAAAATGTAGCGCCATTCAAAAGTACTAAGACCTTTTTTCTATAATAATTGGAAACAATACTCCGGACAAATATATGTGGAAAATAACCCAAGACCAAAGAGATCATTAAATAAAAATTAATTATTTCAGAAGTTTACAACCAATTGGAATAGAATGAGACATTCCAATATCAAATGGTACAGAAAATCAACCAGATACCGTGGTATATTAGAAAGGCTAGCATATTAAAAGAAGTTAAATTTGTTAAAATTTGATATTAATAAATGAACAGCAAAATCTTTCAATAAAATTACAGAAAAACAAACAAACAGTACCAATGTACCCAATCAAAGAAAAAAAAAACAGTACCAATGTACCCTTATAGAAATTTCGGTTAGGATCTAAAGAGTAACAGAAATGAGCGATGCCATTGTAGTCCTGCCCTAAAGGGGCATTTTCACTGACTAAACTCCTTTCATTTGATTGCCTGAATGAAAAAATGTAGAGCAATTGGCCAATAATTCATTTGGAGCAGATTAAATTTATAATAAAAAATTACTTTTTTGTTTCTTTTAAATTTATAAGACCAAACCTAACTCGATTTTGTTTTTAAAATTTATATTATATAGATTTAAAAAAACCTATGGTTAAAGCTCCTTAAATTAAGATGCAAAGTCATTTTGTCATAACATTAAAACTTACTTTTCAAATAGTTGAAGAAAATGAAAGACCGTTTCATGTAAGTCCTTCGCAAAAATCCTCGTATCCATGGCCATTGATTAATCCATTACGTATGAAAACAATACTTCTATGTAGCAGACGATACTTAAATTTTCAAAAAAAATTAATAGCTGTAAAAAAGGAATTGCTTCTTTTCAGACGATTTTTTCCAACAGCTATAAAGGCAGCATTTTTAAGAAATGCATGAAATAAACTCTGTGCAGTTAAATTGTCAAACACAAATAGAAGTCTATTCAGGAAAATCAAAGAATCATCTAAGGGATTATAGCAACACAATTTACTGACCCTGTAGTATGGTATCCATAGCTTATTTTTACTTCAGTAGTCCCAGTAAATGAAGTAGCTACTAACTTTATCTAATGCATGATTATAATGCCAGTAAGAAAAAATAAAGCTAACACATTTTCTGATATGGAAATTAAAGTTAAAGAACTGAATAAGCATAATAGAGAAATTTAAATTGCGTCATACGTGGGAGTTATAAAAGCAAATAAACTTTAGTTTAAGAAATATATGAGTAGAATCAAGTTTATTGGTTTTGGATATGAGATGAGATTTTTTTAAACATTCTCTTTAAACTTGATTTGCATCATTTTGCAAAGATGAAGTGATGGAACCAATTTTCATTTTCATTTGCAATACACTTTATATCCTTGATATATAGTTATAAATAAAATTATTATACTTATATTATCATTGATAAAAAAATTACTCTACTATATATTTTTTTTCAAAATATTATTGCCATTAAAATTAAATTTAGAATCCATACAAATATCGATTTCTTAAATGTTTTAACAATGAGTAAAATATTTATGACTCTACAACAGAAAAAAATTAAGATAAAAATTTCTACTTATGAGTACACATAAAAGAGTATGATTTTAAAAATTACTCTGATTATACCTTTCTATTTACTTGCTATTCCATTACGGGATATTGAATGATTTCCGTTTTTAAGGAAATTAATTCAAACCCTACATTTGAATTGATAAACAAAAATGGATGATTGATCACCATTAACTAAAAAACACTAATTTATATATAAAAAAATTGAAAACAAAAATTGTGAATGGTTAGATAAACAACAGAAAAGGATTTTTCTACATAACATCATTATGGATAGAAATTAAAAGAAACTTTGTTTAAATGAAGTATTATATTTAATGTAGCAATGAGAAAAAAGTCTTTTTTTAATTAGTAATATCTATATTTCTAGTAAACATCTCATTATTTAACCCTTCTGCTTATTACAAATCCAGTTCTAAATAACTTTATAATTCATTTCACGGAAAATGTGATTTAAACGTAATTATCATCAAGCGAATAAAGCAAATTACCTTCAGCATTTATTTTTTAGCACTTTTGCTTTGGTTCTTCAACTTATTTTTATCATTTTTTCTTTGCACCCTTTAACATTTCACACCTGTTTAATAAATTTTATTTGTCTCTGCATATTTTTTCACGAAAAAGTAAATATAGCTCATTTTCATTAACGCGGGTATTTTTTTTATTCTTTACAAGTATTTTTCTTTTAGAATTGCTGTTTTTTAAAATTAATATGCACAATAAACTTAAGACTTGCTTTCAGTTTTAACAGCAATCTTAAAAACAAATGATAAGAATTTTTAATTAACATAAAAAATATAATGTCGCTTAAAATCATAATGCGTTTTGAGTTTTGTTTTTAATTCTTTCATTTTTCTCATCCAACATATTTTGATTTTTCTTTTTCTTGCCCATAATTAATTTGAAATGCCTTTCCATTTTATTTTGACTTTGAATACGTGATCAATTTATAAAGCTAAACATTAAAATATGAATTTTCGTACGGCCTCCTTTGAATTAGATTGTAAATTGGTTAATAAAATTTGAATAATATTCAGAAACTTCAGTAGAAATAAAGCAAACTGTCAAAAATAAGAAATTTAATAACAATTTTAAAATACATTTCCAGGCTAAAAAGCAAACATTTCCTTTTCCTCTTTTCAGTTCCATATTTATAATCCATTATTATAGATAACGGAAAAAATTTCAAGTTCCCTATCAGGTGACTCCATTATTTTGCAATCGAATGCTGTTTAATTAATTATTCAAGTATGAAAATTCGAAATAGAAGAACATCATGCAATTAAAATAATTTGCAAAATTTCATCAAATCAAATATGAAATAAATTGAATTAAGTAAACGTGTATAAAAATTATTAAATTAACTGAAAACAAGTAACATATATTTGTAGGGTAATTAGAAGCAATATAAACTTGCAGACACTGCATTCTCTTTCAGTTTCATATGCTTAATATCTAAAGTTTTATTTTGGTACAGTATTATTCCATTTGGATGGGATTGTCTTCTTGGGTGCTAAGTTATTATAATAAAGTATTGTTATGATTTCGAATATTGCTTCCTAGCTCAGTAAAGTCCATAATAAGGAAGCCAGTTTCACAGAGAGCTACGATGTTGAATGGTGTCAGATCGATGACTTCATTTTGGCTATTAATTTAACAACAAAATTGAAGATTCCAGAAACAGGAAGAATCCTGTCGATAGACCTAGTAAGACGCGAGATATAATGATCCTTCTAGCGCATTCTTTATCCTGTCACGGAATCTATAAGATGTAGGGTGCCAGCAGGAGTAAGTCAATAGTTGATTGAATATTAAGTAAATAGTTAGTCGGCCATCGAGTATTCATTAGAGACTAATAGACGTTCGAGAGGCTGAATAGTCATTTGTAGTCATCTGTAGTCTTAATCCTGTGGAGTTCTTTTCAATACTTTGCGCTGTAACGGTTGTTAACTATTGATTTATTGCTTGTGGGTTGCTTTTTACTTCAGTGCTGTTTTTGAGCATGATACGGATGAGCTTTGTTGTTTGTGTACTCATGCTTTCGTGTTTAATAAGTCTTCGTTATTTTTTTACAAAGCCTGTTGAACAATTTCCGCACATTCACTACACTACACCCACAGATCACCGGATTTCAGGAAAAAAAATGTAATAATTTTTTATTATAAAATCACCGTATATATATATATATATATATATATACACATTTCTATGCATTTAGAAAAAATAAACGGCACTTTTTTTTATGTAATATAGTCAACTAATAACGCTCCTAATAAGATATATCTAATATACCTTCTCTTAAGTTGAAATGTACTACTATTTTTTTTTACTGTTTTTTTTGTTCTACTATTTTTTTTTTTTGCTAAAGAAACATAGTGGTATTGAAAATTAAATTGGCATATGTCATTTGAAGATAAATTGACTTCATTACTATATTATTTTTTTTCTTTTCGTAATCTAAAGATGAAAATATTGCATGAATATATTTCTTTCATATTCTATTCATCTTTTCATAAATGAAAAGTAGTGATCTTAAAGCTTCAGACTGATATTTATTTAATCTTAAAATTAAGTTTCTCAATTGCCAATAATGCTTAGTTAGAATAGGGAGACTAATTCAGATTCAGATAGTTCAATATCAAAATCTCCATTATAGTTGCAATCCTCTCTTTTAACGTTAAAATGAATTGTATTGCTATTTAACCCCTCTATACTATTCTAATGTTTATGGAGGATTCGGAAGCTTTATTTTATTTTTGTTTTATATTTGTTTCACGGTATAGAATTCTATTTTTTTTAATTAAAATAGTAGTAATTTTTAAAGTTCGTAACCTATACTTATTTTATCACAGCTGTTCAATTTTTGATCTGCATTATAATGTTCATTTGCCTTATTAGAAAAATTACTAATAACATTTTATGTGCGGTTTTTACTTAATAATATTACATTTTCTTTTTCTATAATTTAGCTTGAATTATGCCTATTATTATATCAGCAAAAAAATTATGCCTTAAAGAATGCACAAATGAAAAACAAACAACAAATTTTAAATTCTAATATATAATTTCAATTTGAATGTCTAGAATGTTTCGAAAATTTTCTTACATTAATTGTTTTTTATATTTGAATTTTTATATATTTTTATATTTGAACAGCCAAAGGCTTGGCATCAGAGCCATTTTTGAAAAAAAAAAAAAAAAAAAAAAAGATAGTAATGAAAACAGCCCACAGCCATAAAATAGCAGAAGATATTAAAGACAAGTGGATACAAGATAGTATATAATAAATTTTATCTTTCGATGATATTCTCAGTAATATTTGCCCTCTGACAGGGGCGTCACGGAAATTCTTTCTATTTGAGACCCCCCCCCTGAAAAAAAATCTGTAAATAATCAATTATGAAGAATTTTGGACAAATATCGCAAACACAAAACTATTAAATTTCTATTTGCTGTTTAATTTTAAATCACAGAGATATGCTTAATCCTCATACGTTTATAACTGCAAACAGGGCACTGAAAATTTCCAGTGACTAATTAATCAAGCAATCTTTACCCTTATTATAATTATGAAGTAGAGTTAACTCTGACATGAATAATCATCGACATTGATATGAATGACCATCGTCGTAACAGTGTAAGAGGAAATAGAGGGTTGGATCCTAATGTCTATTACCGGGCACGATTTAGCATTTCCGGTAGGAGGCATGTGCCATTATTGGAATGTTCGTACAACAGCGTTTTTATATTAGCCATAAATGCGAGAAATTGGACTGTGATTTTTCTTCATGAAACCGTGGTGTCCCTTAATGACAGTATTCATTACATTAGTATATTCTAAATAGCCAAATTTTCAATGCAATAAGGTCTAGAAAGTTTAAAATCTAAATATTTTTAACACATTGTTTTGTAGCAAAACTAATTTTTATTAAGATAAAATAACTTTGGTTTATATTTAAATTAATTTATCTAGAAAACTATAAAAAAGAAATTAAAACCCATTATTCTACATTTAGGTTTATAAACATTATTTTATTTAAAAATATTTCTAAAAAGAACCAAAGGAATTCATTCTGCAATGTTCTAATAGTATACCACTTACAGAAATTCGTTCCTTAAAAACAAAAGCAAAATTTAATTTTTGTCGCGCTATCTGCTATCAAGGAAAGATAAATAAATGAGGAATCCTTTTAACTAAGTTCTCAAAAACGTATTTCTTTTCCTTATCCTACTTTCCTATTTTGCATGAAAGAAGAAATTTTAATGCAAGTAATCTAAGAAAAAAGTAATTTTAATGTAAGCGTTTTTCGAGAAAGTATAAATTTTAATGCAAATAATGATGGAAACCTTAGTACAGCAAAATGAAATGAAAATTGTTATCTTAAAATATAATTCACTAGGATTATGTATCATATTTAAAAATATACAGCAACGATACAGCAACGATATTTTTCGTATGAAATGCTATATAATAATTTACTTTCAAATTAAAAAAATAAAGAGAAAGTATTTTAATAGACTGGAATTTGATTTGAAGATTTGCCTCTGGAATGAATTAAAAAGATTATTGTAAACTGAATTTTAAAACATTTATTATGTAAATAATTATAAAAAAATTCTTATATATCAAGAACGTTATGTAATGAATGTGGGTTTTTAAAAACGCATGTTTTGATAAGAAAATGTTTATAAAAGGTATTATATATCTGTGAATTGATTAAGCTATATGAAATGAATATTCAAAGGACGCACTATAAAGTGTTGAACAAATCCACTTCTGAAATTAAATTTAGACGCTGTTTAAATTATATTTAAAATCTAAAATAAAGAGCAGAATGTTAGCTGTTAATTTCAAATTATATAGTTAAAAAATTAATTGAACTGTATGAGTACTGATGTTCATGTTTTTCCTTATTATGTTAAAAACTTAATTCGTTAAAATGCATCACTGCAGTATATATGCTCAGATCTTTTACTGTCTATAAAAATTCTTATCAAAAATTTCCTCATATGATATTCAAGAAAATTCTAGATGCAGATTTTATTTCCAAAAGAAAAAAATATATTTCTAGACAAGTTTCATTAACATATAAAAAAAACCCTCAAATTTTAATGGAAATTTTCCAAAAAATAAATAATAGAAATAAAAATAAGAATTTGATAAATTAAAAATTAGTTTCTTAACCTGATGAGTCTAGATATTCAAAATGTAATTTACTTTTATATGTATCTATAAATATCATAGATAGAAAAAAAATCATTTTACTTCGTGTTGTTTCAGTCTCGAAGATAAGTTTATCGAAGTAAATGTTAGTAAGCACGAAACGCCTCTTAAAATCATCTAAAAAAAAGAGCAGAAACTTTTTATTTTCGAGACAAAGCGGATCCTCGCGAGTGGAAACTTATGTCTGATGCGATGAGATCAAGTGGAAAATTTAGAATCCGGCAAAATCCCAAATGGACGAAGCAGTCGATAGAAAAAAAAACATTAAAAACCTTGTGGAAATGTCAGACGAAACAATAAAATATGTTCTTTTTAGAATTATTCTGCTCAACAGTAAAAGACTGAGTATATATTTTCTTTTATTTCTGATAAGAACTATTTTACTTCATGTTGCGGAAGTAAGTTCATTTTTTAATAAAAGTTTTGTTTGAAATTGTGGCAACATTTTATTTCCAAAGCGATTATTGTATGATTTAATGCTGTACGCTGTCAGATAAATTCACCATTTAGGATTTAAAAACTGCCATTTCTATTTGAAAATGTGTTGGTATATTATATCTCGATGGAAAAATGATTCTATTTTGCTGAAACCAATGCAAACAACAAAATAGACAGGAAATAACAAATAATTTTTTAGTTATAAAAAATAAAGTACTTACATTTGCTAAGAAGGAGAAAAAATACTTAACCAGTTATTTCTACGTAAAGTTTAATATTCAATAATTTTGAAGTATCGTAATTTGTAAATTGTTTGGGTATTTTAATTCACTATAATTACAACGAAGTGTAAGAAAGTAATTTATAACTTAAAAATGGTTATAGACATTTCAAATTCAAGATAATGTTTGTCGATATTCATAACAACGCATAATTTCTATATGTAATAATGTTATCTCATATTGAGAGAAATATCAAAGAGCTGTTTATAGATAATAGTATTAGTAATTGTGATTATATATGACTCAAAAATCGTGAAAATTGATCTACAGAGCTAATTATGCTTTAAAACATTACAACGAACTGTTAGAAAGTAATTTATAATTTAGAAACATTAATAGACATTTCAAATTCAAAATAATTTCTGTCGGTATAGAATAAGAAAAGGTAATTCCAGTATACAATAATGTTATCTCATACTGAGAGAAATATCAAAATGCTGTTTATAAGCATAGTATCAGTGATTGTGATATATATGAAGCAAATTGTTATGCTGAGAAAATTATTGTAACCAAAGCTATTGAATTTGTCATATTTATTTTTCGATAACAGATGCATCCTAAGAACATCTTTTTTAAAATGTTAATTAAATTTTTAACAAAAATTAAGCAAATTTATACATTTTTTCATAACTTCGGTGTCTAAAATTTCACACACACACACACACACACACACACACACACACACACACACACACACACACACACACACACACACACACACACACACACTAACACAAAAAAAACACACTAACACACAAAGAAAAGAATTATATTAAGATAAAAAAAAACAGGTTTAATGATGTAGTATTATTTCAGATAATTTTCCCCTTATTATAATAAATAAAAACATATTTTATTATACTTTACGTTGTTTTAGTTACTGAATTTGTATTGACGTCTGTTGCGATTATAATAAATGCAGTTATTTTTAAGCACACTCTCGTTGTTACATTCTAAAACTAAAATTTCAAAAAATAAAGATAAAAGAATTTAAGCAGGTTGTCCCTTCTTAAAGGCGTCTTTTCCCTTTCCAGCTGTGGTTGACATGAAAACCGGCATGTGCGCATTTTTTCTACAACTTGAACACGGTTTTTTTATTCTTAGATAGTCAGATTTGTAATGTCTAATTAGAGATGTAATTTTGAATATCTTTTTTTCATGTAGGTTTTCGTGTTCGTCAATAAATGTCATTCTGTGCTTACTGATATTTTTTATTTTTGAGAGATAGAAAATAGATTTTAGATGTTAGATCATAGATAATTAAAACTACTGAACCAAGTAAAAGATTTAGAATGGCGTGACTGTATTTAGAATTATTTGGTTAAAGCTCTGGCGCCATAAATATCAACACGGGTTATAGATCTGAAATACATTTTAAAATCTGTGTTTTTAAAAATATTTTCTGCATAAAAATCTTGATGCACGTTAAATTGCAAAAGCATGAAACAATCAATCTGTAATCTCCATATTTTGTTGTTTTTACGATTTTTCAACTTTATGCTTGTAGAGATCGAGTTATTTAAAGGAATTTTAAAAAAACTAACTAAGCTGTACATAATGAATAATGTTCTAGCGTATAAACCACGACACATTTTGAATTTCTCAAAATAGATAGGTTTTACTTACAGATATGAAACAGATATTTCGAATTACTTTGTCTGCAAATATAACCCTCTTTATTCAACTACATTCATCCATTTGTGATAGATGCATGGATTATTATTTCCGGAATATGAATAAATTCAACGAATTATTTATAATAATTCATTGAATCTCTTCGTATTATGGTATTAAAGGTTATGCTGTCAAGGCGCTAGTTATTTTTCCGATTATTCATGCTAGTACCCAATTGCCAGGAGTAATAGTAATTTTTATCATTCAGAAGTTCCCAGTACGATGCAAATGGATTTTGAGACACTGACAGAATACTTTCTTTGCATTACATTATTTAGAAAATAAACGACATTGTGTTTTCATATAAATAGGGAGAAGAAATAAGTTGAATATCAATTGTGAGGGAATTCCCCACCTTTATGAAATCAAGAAATAAAATTTATGAATTTATCAAGTTATGAATTTAAGTGTTATGGATGATTAAGTTAATTATGGATTTAACATGACACACGTCATAGTTATATTAAGGACTTTTCCGTCAGCTCGATATATTGAGCCACATGTGGGCTAGAACGCGGGAGATAACAGATAAAGGTGAAGCATAGTGATTTGTATCAATAACATTGTTAATGTTAAGAGCTTATTTTTGATATTAAGATATGAAATCGTTGTGATTTTATCATTATGTAATCATGTACTGCTGTTAATTGTCGTTTAAAATGGCCTTTTTTCCCAACGACACTTGTTTGTATTTTTTTATTTATTTTCCGAATCCGAATTGTCTTAAATGAGTTTCTTTCACAGTAATATATCTCAAACTGCTACTTTAAATCTCTAACACTCCACTGGCACCATTGACATTGGGCTGTATGTATTAGGCTTAAAACACATATAATTCAATCTCTCATTCAAATAATATAGAAAGAATTTATTGACATTACAGTTAATAATTTTAGTTATTAATCAAAGTAACTGCATCATGATCATATATAAAAAAATTAAATGATGTTGGTTTTAAGCTTAAAATCCCGGTAGCAGTGCCAGCGGAGTGATAAGGGTTAAAAAACTGTGCAACTATAAATAATTTATTTACTTTGCCAATTTCAGCAATTTTTCTCGTTGACAATCGACAATAATAATTTAAAAAATTCAAATTTGTTTTAAATACAAATAAATATGGTATTAGTCCTTAAGGACTATAAAATTTAAATTAAATGACAAAAAAAATCATTTTCAATTTTGTCTTAAGATTGTATTATTTATTTATTACCTAAAATTCAACTAATGGTAATTTTTTCATAAAACTAAATGTTTTTTTAGTTGTCGAAATGTCTTCTATATAAAAACAATTTACGTGACTTAATTCACAACGTTTATAATAGGGGACAATTAACAAGAATTCTTACAAAATTAAATCTTCAATGCATTTTTATCGCTTATCCTTGATAGCAACCGCATATTTTAATATAAGAAAGGATAATCAATATTATCTTTTTGGTTATTATTCCTTTACTTGTAACCGGTATTCCATTATTGTAAAAGACGTCTAAAAAAGAAACATAACTAATGCCAATTAGTTATGCAGTAAGTGGAAATATAAATAATTCTTCATAGATGGCTGAAAGTAACTGCATCATTTGTTAATTTCTTAACGTATGTTTATACGAGTCTTAAATAATACGCCAGATATAAAAAGAGTCGTGAAATTAAGTAACTTTCCTTTTAAATATCAAATTTAATTATATTGAAAAATATTCGGAGAAAAATTGACAAGAGATACTTTTGCTTCGAAACTTATCAAGTATATCGATTCCTATTCCCTATTCGCATATATCGATTGTTTAAACACATTAAGGTAATATTAAAGATTATTTTTTTAGGAATAAGCATGTATCTGTAATATAAACATGAGCTCTAATTGACTATAGTTTCTTCATACAAATTTCCTTTTTAAAACACCATTCTAAAAGAATTAATAATAAAACTAGGAAATGGAATTAACGCTGAATGCGATGGCATTCCTCTTTAATGAAGTACAATCCATAAAATTTATAAAGCAAATTCGATATTAATTAAAATGTTTATAAATTTATTATTATCGTTCTGTGTCCATTGAGAGTAAGTCTCTAATGAGTTATATCTCCCCACCGCAATTACAAACACTGGGAATTTCTGACATAGTTGCAATTCCAAGTTATCCTAACGAATGAGAATACTAAATTCACTGAGATTAGGGGAGCTTATATCGCTAGAAATTGGAATCCGGGAACTTAATTTTAATTATTCGGGTCGTATCTAAATATACAAGAGGATGTAATCCACCAAATTTGAATACTGCGGAGGTTAAACCTCCCAACAGGATTCTTAGATAAATGATATGATTACTGAAGAGGAAGGAAAAGAAATCAAATTTGCACCCAGTGGAAAAGTCAGTTTTCATAAATATTTGGAGATTAGTTTTGGCAGGGAAATTCTTTTGTTGTGGAAATAGTGAATGTTCATGCGCTGATTATGAGTGATGTTTTTAGCAATAATTCCTTTTCGGAACTAATGCCATAGAGTTAAAGTAAAATTGTGAATGTGTTGTATGTCATAAAAGAGCATCTGTCTCTTTTGGACGATTTTATTTAGCAGACGGTTAATACATAATGAATAAAAATAGCTTTTTTCCCGAAGTTTTTTATTTCAAAGTGATTTTTTAGTTATGTTTTTCAAATTTTATACTGAGTTCCGTCTTGAATCGTTGCTCAAATTTATTTCTACATATCGAACGTCTTGAAAATCTTAATAAAAAGAAACCCCCTTTTTTCCCTTCATATTCATTTGAAATAAAATCCATCTTGGGAAAGCATAAAAGCCTGGAGATTTTCCACGTTGGAAAACTGAATATAGTAGGATTCAAGATTGCTAAGACTTTTAATGCGTAATATAAAAGTTTTAAAGAAAACGCGATAATTTAAATTTACCTATTAGTTCAATTTTAACACCAAAGTAATAATTAATAAATAAGTTAATGTTGAAAACGATAATTTAAATTCACCTATTAGTTTAATTTTAATACCAAAGTAATCTATAACTATCTATACTTATAATAAAGCTCAATGTGTGTGTGTGTGTGTGTATGTTGGCGCTCTACAGGCCAGGCCGTTCAACTTACAGCACATGTATACCTTGGAGGTCATGAATGTGCACCTGGATAGTTTTTTCGAATTTTTAATTAGTATTTTATTTATTTAAAAATTAAGCGACATTTTGGCGTGTTTCTGCTATAACTTCCGAAAACATTACCGCAAAAAAAAAAAAAAACGATTTTTACATGAAGTTAAAGATCAAAAATTTATCTTTTAAATGATACCAATATTTTATCCTTAAAATTAAATTTCAATTTTTAATGAATTTTTAAATAAATATTTTAACTATATTTTTCAACAATTTTTTTCGTACAAAATAAAAATAAAATTTAAGCTGCACTAGCAGGTTTCGCATTCAAGGGAAAAAAATAGTTTTTTTCTAAGTGTTGCCATCACATTGATTAAAGCTCCAATTAAAAATAAATTAAATCTTTTTGGAAATGAAATCGTCTGTAGGAAATGAAACAAATAAGAAGTATTTTTTTTTCTAAAAAATAAATTCAAGAAAAATTATTTTATGATCTTTTACACTCTCTATATTATTAATCTAATAAATCAGTTTTATTTTAAGGCAAGTTTTACTTAATATAAACAGGATATTCATTCAAATCAGGGCCACACAGCTAATTTGTAAACCTTTAGTAAGACACAGATCTGCTAAAATGGTCTAATTGGAAAATGATTATATTTTATGTAACTTGATTCAATAAATGCTCTAATAAATAACGAATTTTTGATTTTACATAAAGCTTCTATGTGGAAATCACGATTAACAAAATGTTCTTGAAATACTAATATTTTAAATAAAAAGTGTTAATTTCCAATCAACTAAATCAATCACTTAAACTGACTGATTTATGAAAATTTGAATATCACTATTCAATAAAAAAAAGGATAAATTTAGATTTACCATCGATCGCTTCAAACAAAATATGCCAATCAGCGCTCAGGTTTCTCAAGATTAATTAGTCTAAGATTATGAAAATGTTGAGTTTTTCTAAATTTTGAAAGCAAAACTAAAAACTGAATTTTATGCTGAATCTGAGAAATTTTTGTTGAAATATTCTTTGAGATATTACATAAATTATGAAAAATATTTTGTAGTTCATATAAGACTTAAATATCGAGCGATTCTGTTTGCAATACTCATATTCAATAATAATAATAATAAATAAATAAATAACGATAAAAATGATAAATAAAATAAAACTCTTGGTTTCATTAAAAAATACCTTTACATTAATTGCAATTTCAGCATTTCCACTTTAAATTAAAGTTGAAGTTTTACCGGAAATGACAACAAATTAAGAATATATATATATAGTAAATTGAACGAAACGATCTAAACAACAGTATAAGATTGGTATGACTATCAAAATTTGAAGATTAAAAATGTTTTGTTTGAGAAGATATTAAGAGACAAGTTATTTGAAATATTTAATTGAAAATTGTAGCGAGCGGTAATACTGGCGAACCGGCAGGTCGCCAAAGGCGGCTAGTAATTAATAAATAAGTTAATGGTGAAAATTGAATTAATGAATCTCAAAATGTTTTATAATTAACAATATCTTACTTTCAGAAGTATAAATATTAATCGATTAAAAGTATTATGATAGCATTATTTAAATTTTAGACAAAAAATAATTATATCTTTTTAAATATCAATTTTTTTTGGATTTCCGAGCCCTTTAATTCCTGAATAGGAAAAATGGGATAATAACTTCATTCCTAAATAGGAAATAACTTCATTGAAGTTAATTTTGAAGAATAATTAATTAATTTGTTTAGTAAGAATTTGAACAGATTTAACACAAATACGTGTTAATGAACATAAACATTTATTTACCACTCTTCAGTTTTAGGTTTATAATTATATATATAGGTTTGTTATTATAATTATGTATGAAGTCTCATTGATTTTAATAAAGAATTAAAAAAATACCTATCTCTTCAGATTTTAGTAGTGTAGTATTTTTTATTTTATTTTAGTTATTTTAATACAATTTCTCTTATTGTTTATTGATTTATAGCTACAAAAAATTGCTTAAGAAGTTCTTAATAAAAAGACAATGCAAAATGGTAACGTATAGAAAGAATACTCGACGAAACAAAAACCGTTTATTATATCTAAGACATTCAGATAGTAAACCAAAATTCTTATCGTTACATCTTATAAATTGCAATAAATTACTTTTTTTATAAAAAGAAACATAAAAATATATAAAATAAAACTTTTTTATAAAATGAAATGTAAAAATATATAAAATATTTTTTAAAACTTTTTATAAAACCTTTTTATAAATAGAAATATAAAATATATAAAATAAAACTTTTTTATAAAAAGAAATATAAAAATATATGAACTAAAACTTTTTTATAAAAATAAATATAAAAATATATTTCATCACAAAAGTGAGCCATAATTTAAACAAGCAAAATGCACATTTATCTGTCGAGTAATAATTGCGCCAACTCTTTCATCTCATTTACTACACAGACAAGAAAAATGCATGAGAATTTATGCATAATTTTGTAAGATATTATAATAAAAAAATAAAAATTTTTAGTAATGACTTCAAATTAATTGATTTTTTTTTGTTATACTTTCAAATTTCAAATATTATTTTGAGTAAATGTGCAGCAAATTTCCACATGTTGAGGCTATTTTAGCAGAAAAGATATATTGAATACATCATTCTGTGATAAGTAGCGCTTTTTTAAAGAAATAGATACGAATCTATAATCTGGCCAAAATTCTAGACTTTTTCCGAACAGATGTCATTCAAACTAGTTTCAAAATGTGTATTTGAAAGTATAATGCTGGATTACTTTCCTTTTAATGAATAAATTTCCAGTTTTGAGATTTAAATCATTTTTAAAGTGAGAAGTCAGACGAAAGTTATACAGGACTATGTAAATATTTAGACAAGGAAAAGATCGTCTTAGGTTTCGTAAAATATTGAATAAATTTTCCTAATGTTGCTTCAGTATAAAACAATTTATAAAATAATCATATTGCCCATAATATCGGTTATTTTTTAAAAAAATAATATTTTAAAAGTTCCAAAAAACATTTAATTAAAAATAAATCTAAATAAACGTTAAACAAGGATTCATTGCTTTTCCGTATATGTTTTTCTATATAATTAAAATTTGTATGTAACAGAAATCTAAATTACTGAATTAAAAAAAATATTCATGAATATAATGATGCGAAAGTAAAATTTTAGAGTGACTTTCATAGCAATTGATTAAATATTTAATTTTATATTAATAAAAATTTTGTTTTACCGCACAAGAAAATAATATAATGACCCCCAAAATATATTTAATAAAATGAAATGAAATAGACATTTTGACGGAATGAGAAATAATAAATATTTTTTTTCATCTAATTGGTATTGAAAACATTCTTCCTGGACTTAAAAACTGTTTTGAGGAATAAAGTTATTTAAAAATTCATTAAAAATATGAATATTTGTGGAAGAAAATATATATTCATCGTTCAAAATGGCTCTTCCGTTTTCCGAGCTGTAAACACATATTTAAACTAGCATTCATAAAATTAATTAAATGTTCCATCATGTTATAAGCATTGTTATATTAAATTAATTCTTTGTACAAACTAGCTACGTTTATTATGTTTCTACTTTTATGATAATCGTTTGTTATTATTATGACTGAATAAATAAATATTTAAAAACTAAAATAACTCCAGTTGATTGGTTAAAGAAATTATTTAAAATTCATCTATCTTAACTGGTTAAGAAAGCATATGACAACTAACGTCGTTTAAAGACATTTGAGATTCAATTTGACTTTAAGAAGTAAAGTAAAATTTGGGAAAGTATGTGAATATTATCTCTGGATCAACTGACGCCAGAATTGAAGCTTAAAAATTAATCTTGATTCTGAAAGGAATCAATAAAGTAAATATTGGTTCTTCGCCTTGCCAATAAATATCCATTTAAAACTCTAAAATATGCATTGAATAAAAAGTCTTGTACATAGACATGATTTATTATCACCTGATTGGCATGAATTCTTTTCATATTTCAACATCCTTTAAAATGATTAATGTTATCCGAAGAAACATTATTTATCATAACAAAATAAAAGCTTCATGTATATTGTTATCTTTCTCAGACTTGAAAATTATGATGATAAAAAAGACCATGCCATTGAAACTCCTGTACAATTTTTTGGAACTTTATTCTTCGAATTTTTCTTAAAGTCATTATTTATTTTCTGAAACAGTTACTGGCGAACACTTTCATTTTGTGGCTTACAATTGATTGCCCAAGTGTCTCCACCTTTCTCTCGCATGAGAATTCAAACCAATAATTACTTACTTTGAAACAAATCAATATTTTAACTAAATTGAAGGGAAACAGATAATACTTTTGTTTCAATTGTGTGTTGAAAGAAAACGTATTCTTTCAATTCTGAACAAGATAGCAAAATTGGAGTAATGAGAATTAGGAGTAAAATTTTTATTTGCTCTTAAGGTGGTAGACTAAAAAAGTAATAGACAATTTATATTCTGAAATGAAAATTTCAGCATATGAAGAGAAATTCAAGCATCTCATAGCCGATCGAAGGACAGTTTATGTTTGAGTTTGTTTAAAATTAAGAAAGGTTTGAACTAGAAAATAAATGATTTAGCCATAATTAATATTTTATAATTAATTAATAATAGCTATAATTAATTAATAATTTTACAGAATACTTTTACATGATTGTTATGAGAAAACTAAGATGAACACACGATTAATCAGAATGCGTATTAATCACTTGATTGTGAAATATTTATCTATCTAAGAAATAATCAAACAGAGATACAAATTTTGAAAAAGATATTCTTTGAATTTCTGTATTAATTTTTAATTGGAGCATTTAACTTGCCAGAGCATTCATTTTTATTCTCCAACTTACCAATTATTTTCTTTTCTCTTTTTCATTGCCGTAAATTAATTAGTTACTTTTACTGATTGCAAAAAGTTATCTTGTAGAGTTTTAGCGAATTTTTGTCAATGATTTGATTGCTGAATTTCAATACTGGTTGACTGAAATAATTTTTCAATTTTTAAAGTCTTCTTCATTTTGAATTTATATTATATCACATATGAGTATAGTATTACCATGTTTAAAAAAATCTAAAATCTTTATGCTAAAGACACTAAAACACATAACAATGCAAATAACTCCATTACGTACAGAAAAAAAAGCTTTTCCTTTACTTTTGTCTTTTTATTGACTCCTCTATACAAGGAAGAAACTTCCTTTATGCCTGCAAAACTTTTTCGCAAATATGTGCATTTGTTTGATCAAATACAAAGGCTAACAACATAATATTTTACATCAATAAATTTTGTATTTGCTATCTATAGCTAGTATTTTCTAACAATAACTCTCCACATATTGATAACGATTCAAAAACTTAATTATCTAAATGTGATATTCTCATGAATCACACAGAAGAAAATTATGTTAGAAGAAGGAAAATTAAATGGAAAGTCATATTTTTTTTATTCTTCAGGGTTGGACAGAATCTATCAATGAGTGTTATGCACTACTCCTTATAAAATAAATTATACTTCTAAAGAAAATTAAAAAAAAACTTCCTACCAACGATTTGTCTCAGAAATCAAAACCATATTAACGGAAAATATGATTTCCACTCGATGCTAATATAATTGATCGCATCTAATTGATAACGATTAGCATTGAAATCAAATAAAATATTAATTATGATTGTGCTTAGTTTAATTGGAAAGATTCAGATTAACCAGTAATGAAACAAAATATTTATAAAATTGATTAACTATCTTTTACTCACAAAAACAAATTTATATGCATATGATTCTTTTATGTAAATATTTTGCTGTTTTTCACTATTTTTCCGAATTTTCTTTAATATTTTTTTTACTATGCAGGCAAATCAAAACACTTTTGCTAACAGAATTTCTCATTAAAGTACTCGGTACTATTTGTTGTATCAGAAGAATTCAATGAGAGTATAGAAATGAGAAAAGGAAAAATAAATAATACACAGTAAAATTGTCGCTGAAATTATGAAAATTTTTTGCATGGATTAATTAGAAATAATGACTTTCACAAGTCATTTTTGAGGGTTAGTACTATTCTATATTCGTACATATGTATGCTAACAATTGTTCATGTAAGATATTAAAAGGTATATACATACTGAATTAGTTAACAGTTCCTAACATTCCTAATTTAGTTAAAAAATTTTTTGAAAGATAAAAATAAATAAAAATATATAAATAATTAAAATAAATAAATAATTAAAAATAAATAAATATAAATAAACAAAAATAAATAAAAAATAAAAGAAAACCAAAAAATATTTCTAAGCATATTGTAAATATTGATTTTTTTTTGTTAAAAATTATATCGAATATCAGTATTTTTAACTTATTTATTCAGCTATAAGAAATTAAAATATAACAGATGATAAAAAGGGGAAAATGTAACACCCTGCCCAATATTATTTATTTATCCCTCAATTTCATCACAATATCTATATTTCAACATTTTACTCCAACAGCCTTCATAGCAGTTAGTTAGTTACTTATTAAATTGTCAAAGGAATCAAAGCCTTTTCGGGATTCATGGATTTTAAACGTATTTATGCGGAACAAGGCAAGGAAATTTTCCGCAGCATTTGCAGTTTCGATCAGCCCACACGAACTGCCTCGTTTCATTCAAAAGATACATTCGCCGGAGATCTGTAAACCGTAGTCGGCCTATTACTTTCGGTCCATTTCAGGTGATCGTGAGGCACTCGTCTTCTTTATGGATCGTTAATGACTCGCCTTGGCACAGCCAAACAGGGAGACTCCAGAAAAAGGAGGAGGCCGGGACATCAGTAATGGAGAAGGCAAACAGTTTTGCTGTCTTTTTCCCGGGCCTTGTTAAAACGGGACAGAAATTTATCCCTCTGTTAGGTAAGAGTTCCTCATCAGAAAGGTGGACTGGCTGCAAATGGACTCGTAATTCAATTGCCGGCAAAAACGATTTCAGGGAAAACTTTCTCCTGTGACTATTTGATTTTCTGTTTTTGTGTCTTGGTGGAGAATGCAATTGATTGGTTCTTCTAGATCACGTGACATATTTTTAATTTTTACCACATTTATTATCATATATTTAGAGTTTTGTATACAGACCATAAAAACATTGTTGACATTTTGTTTATATAAAACTTTGGTAAAATTAAAATTTTTGCGTTTCAGTTTTGGGGCCATATTTTTTGCTTGTTTTCTACTTCGGAAAAACCAATGCTCTACTTTGTAAATTTTAGAAATTTGAAAATTTTATTGTAATACGACAGTAATAAGTTATTGTTTGTAAAACATTGGAGGTGTTTATAAAACCTCCTAAGAAGCAAGGTTCTGCAACCTTTTCAAGATAGTAATTTTTGATGATGCCTACAAGGCGAAAAAAAGAGAGCTTTTATTCACATTATTCATTTAAAAGTAATTTTGGTTATTTTATAAAGAATATATACAACATAAAAGAATGAGTTTCATTTCGATGATCTGAATGGCCGTTACTTGACAGGTGCAATTTCAAAAATAACAGATGCATGTGTCCAGTAAAGGAATCCATTTTCTAATTCATGGGCATATCAAGCGAAATTATTGATAATATCTGGTAAATTGAAATTCATAGCAGTTAATCTTACTTTTTCTATTTTTCTATTTTCATGCAGTTTTGGAAGTGCATTAATTTTATAATAACCTTTACGTAAAAGCTTTATTTTCAAAGATAAATTAACAGCTTGATTAAGTAAATTATTTCCCGACGGATATTATGAGGTAAAATAATAATTAATAATAGGTAAAATAATAATGTGGTAAAATAATTAACAGGCAGTTAGGAAGCAAATTTTGCAGGTAACTCCTGGTTTGTGTTTATGAAAAAATATTAATTAAGATTCATTAATTTTTTGTTTATTCTACTGCGAATATAGAATAATAATTATGAAATCATTATTTTTTAATTATTATTTCATTATTGTTATATTAATTGTTATTAATGACACTATAAATCTTGGACAATTATTTTCATAAAAAATAAAGCAGTAATATACATAAATATTGAATAAAACATTTAATCTGAGTACTTTGCTTTGTTGGAAATTCTTTTCCCTCAGGGGCTCACTTATAGGTGAGTACGGTTGTCCTAATTTGAGATTCTCAGGGATCTTTACTCTCTTCCGATGTATTCTCCCTTATGCCATCTACTTCTAGCATGATTTATTCACTCGTTCACGAGTAATTGCTGTCTCTCTCTTTGATTCTTTTTTCTTATGAACAACTAAAACCTCACGTATTGACCTTGAATGACAGCCATTTAGATTGATTGAACATTATGCTCCCCGGCATATCAATAGGACAACAGCTAACCATTTGTGTGGTTAATCTGCATGGATCAAGCGAAAGGATCATTACTAAGGCTTGGCATTAGTGAGGATAATTGTCACCAAATATGGTTCTCAGAATACAGGTTTTGGCTCAAACTAAGGTAAGCACCAAGGCTAGGAATTTTCAGATTGAGTGGCTGACTTTCCATGTTGGGCTCCGTAGTGGGTGATGTCGTTGAACCTGATTACCATTCGTTAACATAAGAGCCGTGTACATCACGCACAAATAACTACTTTGAATCTATTCGATAAATTTTATATTGCAAAAGGACAGTCTTCATTAAACGAATCATTTCACATTGTATTACCTATCTTAGAATAAAAAGCCATTTTAGGACTGATTGGCAACGTCACATCAGTTCAGAAATTTCGTTCTGGAGACCTGCTTATTGAAGTCAATTCTCAAAAGCATATCCAGCAGATAATCAATATGATAACCTTGCATCTATTCTCATGTTTGTCACAGCACATACTACTTTAAAGTATTTTAAAAGAGTTGTGTCATGCGAAGATTGTTGTTGCATACGCCAGTTGAAGAAATTGAAAAGGATTTGGAAATTCAAGGAGTGGCCAGTGTACGGTATATCACAATACACCAGAATGAAAGGCTCCATGATAAAAATCATCTAGTTGTGATATTTCTTATGGCAAAATTAGCAGAGTGTATCAAAACTGGGTGCATAAGTTTGGCTTCCAGACTTTATATCCATACACCCCTGCGTACAGAAAATGCCAGTGTTTTGTCCATTTCAAAGCTTCCATTCGCAGAACTCTAAATTACGCTCTTTTCGCAGAGCCTGGCCTCGAAAGATCTGAATGCAACGCTCAAGAAAAGTGTATAAACTCTAAAGGGATTCTCTCTTCCTTTTCACACTCATGTCTTTCCTGGTAATTTGGGAAGAAAATCTCGTGAAAATTTAGAAAAAGTGAGCAAAGGGTTATAGTACTCTCAGGCTAAACAGTTTGTCAAAACTCGAGTGGCAACTGGTAGTTTGACTTATGCAAAAATAATTAAAAATTCTGTATAAAAAAACCTCCACCCGTATAATTCCACCAATCTTACGATTCTACATCGTTTCAAAAATCTGAAACATCTTTCGCAATTCGTTCAAAATCAGCTGAATCGTTTATCGTATCTTCGTCTAGTATATGAAAAGAAAAGATTTTCATGTTCTGCAACATGGAGTTGTTTCTACATCACAAGATTTGTACAGTTTCAAAACCATTAATAACAGAAAATATATTTAAAAAGTACAGCAACAAATATAAAACATCCTCGAAAACTATCTAAATTCTATAGGACTTCACTCTGCCGAATTCCCGATTCTTGGCAGAAAAAAAAAATCAGATATGAAACTCTAAACAAAGAGCAATACAAATATCAATGATAGCAATCGATCTGTTTTATTTTATTTTTATTAACTATGAATGTTTGGATGCTTCTAAAACAGAAAATGTCCCAAAATTAAAATCTGAATCTGAAATAAATATGGGCACTTTGAAAGGTCCTAAAAATGAACTCGAGTACCATATGAGTGAAAAGTTAGAACAGACATCTGAAAAGGATTGTACTTCAATTTGATCTTCTGAGAAGAATGACGTCACAAATTATACATAATTCCAACAAAGTATAAAGAAAAATATCAGTTTTCCCTTTTTTTGTTTAATTTTCTTCCTTTTGTTTTTAAAACAATAAAGTCATCTGCTTTCTTAGTTTGATTGATTTTTTTCCTAGAAGTAACTTCCCCCAATTCTTGCATTTAAATTTATCTTTCTTATATTGCTGTCTCAATGAGAATATTATTATTGTTTTCTATAATTCGTTTCATATTAGAATATTTAGAGAATTTTTTGTAATTTTATTATTAATTTTTTTATTATCATCACCCACTTCAATCGCATATTTGGTGCAGCATAGCCGTACCTGGTTCTTGCGCTATTCAACCCAATGAACCAACCAGTGGAAATTTGTTCAAAAAACATCTTTTTAGTTAGCCTTTTGAACAACCAGATAGATTTCAAAATATACCTGATCAAGCTTCCGAGTCTGATCTTAAATTATAATAAAAAGACATCAGTATATTTCTTAGAACTCTTGCGTTATTCATTTCTCCTCTGTTCTCAACTCAGCATGGTCAGTATTCTGATTTAACCCCTATTATCATTTCAAAAGGTTTAAATCTTATTTGTTCCATCAAAACAGTTTCAAAATTAGTATGCCTCTATAACTATAAAAGTACAGCTGGTTAGCCCTTTTCTTTACATGTTCGATTACTGATGCAATTAAGTATAAACTATAGGAATTAACGAGAAATAAAGACTGAACAAGCAATGAAACACTATTGTGTAGCTTTATAGTAAAGTTTTATTAATAAAAATAATTAATAACATACAACAAATTAAATAATAAAAATACTTTTAAAAATGCATTTTATTGGTAAAAGTAAAGGTTTGATACTGTAATTAGAATCTAATTCTCAGTCTTAAATTTATAACCTAGTATTTTAAATATTATGGCATCTCAAAAACAATATTTTATCACATTCCTAACTCGGTGAGGTCTTCCGAATGAAATAAAAATATTATTAACGTAATCAATTAAATCCCGAAAACATTAAATAATGTGCTACCACAGATAACGTAAAAATCTATAAAAACCTAAAACTTTACCATAACAATAGAAAAATAAAAAATTAATTGCAAAATTCCATCTTTGCTAACTTTAAATAATTGAAGCTAAATATACTTATTTAAAAAGGTAATAACTGTAAGAATTATAGATTATAATTTACCAAAAAAAATCTGAAATGATGCTATAAATTAGGCTATGCCTGTTTTGTTGTATTTCTCATGGACGAAACACAAAGTTACCAAGAAAAAAAAATAATTTTCTTTGAAAAATTATAAGGAAAAAATTAATTTTATGATCACAATTTGATCTATCATTGCAAAGTAGATATTTAATAGTTGTTTGCACTTGGAAAACATTTTAATTAGACCACCATTTAATTTAACCAGACCACCATAAATATAACTTATTTTTTGTACTTGGTTACAATAGAAATGAACTTTTTGGATTATTGTTATTTGAATTCGGTATTTATTTAAATCATTATATTAATTATTTCTAAAATTATTCTACTAATTTACATGTTAATCTCCTTGCGACTATTTCAAAATGTATGTAGACAATAGCTTGATTGAAAGTTCTTTTTTGGCAATCTCCATAATTTAAAAATAATTTTGAAGTCTTTGGAATAATTTTGTAAAAAATCGAAAAAGAAATAATTATGAAAATAATATATTCATATAGTAGATTGCCCTGTATTTAGATAGTAATTTAAATAGAAAATATTTTTTTGATAACTGATTGATAATTATGTAATTAATTATTAATTGATTTGATAATAATTAATTTTATTATTTACTAATTAGTAAAACTATTTTGCTCAAGTTCATTTACTGCCATTCATCATTGATTGAATAAATAAATCTTCTTCATATTTAGAAGTCATATTTAACCAGTAAAACATATTTAACTGCAAGAAATAAAAAAATAAGTCATGTCTTACAATCTCTTTCCATATTAAAAATAGGAATTCGTAATTAATTTCTTTTTATACTTATAAATAGGCAAAATCAGGCGATAACATACAAACATCCTATTTATAAACATTTTTTTATGTACGTATTTGATCATTTTCTCTAATTAAAATAGTAAACAATTGTGTTTCTTGCGTTTCCAAACATTCTTTATCCTCTATTTATTCTCTATATTAGGATATGAAATATTAGTGTTAGATATTTCTTTGAAGAAATATTTTTTTCTTAAATCTTTGCACAGCTAATTATTTGGAAAAATAATGCTTTATCTCAAAGAATAAATATGCAGAACTTCGTTTATCAGCGATAATATATGGCTTGAAAAATACGACATTTATTTTGGTATAGACTTAATTAGGGAAAAAGAAAATATTCTGGTTTATTATTTTCGCAAAAACAACAAAAAATATACGAAGCAAAGACATTTTACCAAAGCCTTTATGCTGTAAGAAAATTCTCCATTTTTAGAAGTTGTGAGCGAAATTCCATCTTACCTGCAAGAAAAAAGGAATGAATTAGATTCATGTGGAATTACGAATTGCATTTAATTTATCGGGTAAGAAAATATTGATATTAATCATTAGCCAAACAACTTTAATAATTAGACTCAAGTATTTCTTTTAAAAGTATCGAAGATTTTAGATTATAAATATAATAAAAATGCAATATCCATTTTGGCTGCTGATTGAAATTCGAATAATAAACTCATTTTAATAAAATAAAAGAAAACAATTATTTGATTTTGTGGTTTATATGTTATTGAATCAAGAAAATTCATACAATATAATATTGTACTGAAATTATATTTGTAATTTTGTCTTAAAATATTATTGCCTGAGAATAGAAAAAAAATGCCAATGCTTCGAATTTATCCTTCATTTCTAATATATGTTTTTGTTAATTAAAGATAAAAACTGTTTGCTATCATAATCGTTTGAATTATTTTATCAGTTAAGTTTATTAATGGATGCATCAATAATTCTTTTAATCACAATATAAGGAAGAATGAAATGTCCAATCGTATACCAATAATTGTTATGAAATCGAAATTGAAAGAATTAAAGTCACATCTTCACATTGGATATATACTAATGAAAAGTGCTTTAAATATATTTGTAATTTACATTAGATTTTTAAAAAGTAGCATAGAATATAAATGTGTGTCTGGAAGTTCCAAAGTAAAGTGGGATTTAAAGCATGTGGAACTGGTCGCCTTTTCAATTCAGAATAAAATCTTGATATGTTATGTGAAATAGACGAAAGATTAACCTTATATTCCTTAATGATAATTTAGTTATTCAATTCATTATTGATTTGTACAAAATGCAGAGCGCCAAGTGCACTGAGAAGTTTTCACTGCAGAAATAGGCAACTAATACCATGATTTGGACTTTTATCAGTTGAAAATTGAGCCCTTTGGCCTTGAGAAGTAAGAGCAAAAAATTGCTAAATCAGTAATTTTAATCAAGGCTTTCCATTTGAGCTGTTAAAGCAATTTAAGAGAACTGAAATTACAGCTAATAGATTTTATGAGGAATAGGCAAATTGAATTTACATATATGTGTTAGTGCGTTTTTGTGTGTGTATGTGTGTGTGTGTGTGTAATAATTTTACATTAATTTGTGCTCTAAAAGTAATTTCCTATTCAAGCAAAATCTAGCTCCATTTTAATGTATTAATTGTGTGGATACATAGTAATCAAATTATGGTATCAGCAAATCCATGGTATCAGCACATTTTTCAGTTACAAATGTCCGATGTGTGACTTTCTTGTTACACAACATACGTCCAATCTCTAACCCAGTTCATTCCAAACATTTTGTAGTATTTTGTTTTGTCTGTTATCTTTGACATGACTTTACAAAAAGAAATCATTAAGACAAGACATTGTTTAAGTAACACCAATGCCGAAATTACTATTATAACTTAGATATTCAGCATTCAGAGCCATTGACAGAGTAATGTTACAAAATATTTGGAACTAACTGGATTACAGATTGGACATATGCCTTGTAAAACATTTGTAACTGAAACTGCAAACAATTTGTAATTGGACATATGCCATCGAACATTTGTAACTAAAAAAACGTGGTCTCACCTAACATTAACATATACTCACCCTATATATGTTAATGTTCAATAAATATGTTGAAATGATGTTATGTTTGAAAAATATATAACATGAATTTTCAAATGATTGACCGACAAGAAGACAAACTGGGAATTTGACGTCGATTTATTTTTCTACGAGAGGGCATATTTGCACAAATGATGGCGATGAATGATTTACACTGAGATAAAAGGTCTTAGAAAAGATTCAGATAGTGTCTTAATAGAAATTCGGTTAGGGATTTCTTTGACACGTATCAATTCGGGTAAGAAAATCTTAGCGATGTTTAGAAGGAATGACGTGGACATTAGGAATTTTCAGCCCTTCTTTTGATTCTTGAGAATTGTAGTATTCATTCATTTTTGAAAGCTTGTGTTGGAAATAGTTACATATAAAAGTGGGACTTGGATCAGGAAATAAGGGAAAATTTTAGAACAAAGCAATCTGGCATAATTTAAGCCCAAGAATAGAAAATTAAAGTTAATTAGAATTGAAAACAGATTAAGAGATATCATTACACACTCACACACATATGAAAATTATATAGAATTTGAAAAGAGAATGGAAAAAATGTGAACTGTTCATTTAAATTTAAAATAAGATTTTTCTATTAATGTTTTATCGTTAGGAGAGTAGCACTTTAAAAAGTTAATATTCATATAAATGAATAATCTAAGAAATAATTTTGTAGGTATTCTTAATTATGTATTTTATTCCGCTCATAATTATTTCATTCTCTCTAAATTAAAAACGTGCAGCTCTGCCTAAATTCCAGCATCGTAATCTAAAATCTCTACACGTGTATTTCATTTTAAATAAATAATTTTTAAGACAAAAATTCTATTTCAAAATATTCTTGCTTTGTCTGATTCGGACTAAATTCTTTAATAATATTACTGTTTTTTTGAATAGCCCTATTTTTTATAAACTCTTTCTTTATTGATGAAGTTATGCATAGGCAGATAAACTAATAGAGTCAAACTTGTAAAATAATGCTTATAAGCACGATTTAGTTTCACTTCATTTAACACGCATTAAATAACAATTTCAGAAATTTCAAAATTTTGCAAGGGCACGGTATACCGGGATGTTTAAATTAAACTTTACATAGAAGGATGAGAAAGGGTTAATTAATCCAAATGACATGGAATTTGTACGAATATTTTTTATTCAAATTTAATAATTATTTTCTTATACAAATTTAATAATTATTTTCTT
>JAPMOR010030028.1:443627-485421 GCA_026543865.1 Argiope aurantia
TCTTATACAAATTTAATAATTATTTTCTTATACAAATTTAATAATTAATTTAAATACTTATTTTAGTAAAAAATAAGTATTTAAATAATGAACTCCAATTTAAAAAAACAACCGATTCGATGGCAAACGATTCTTCTATCTTCTCATGACTCCTCAGTAGTTCTGAAAGTTCATATTTATTTTATTTATCATTATTTTTTGTTTTCTACCTCAAGCTAGTTTTACTTTAGCTGAAGTTTCTGAAAAAAAAAATACTATTTACAACAAAACTAATTTCCTACCTATTTCTGCGTGAAATACGATTTTATAATAAAAAGTTATAAGAAAATTGGTATTTTTTTTTAAAAATTAACTTAATTCTAATAAAAAGAAAAAGAAAGGTTTTAATAAAACGTCACATGTAGTAAGATCAGGTTAGAGCAGAGTTCAATCTATTTCTAGGCTGATCACCCTTTTGTGTGTGAAAATTTGTCATGATAAATGTCAAAAAGCTCAATTTATGTTGAGAGATGAACTGTATATTGTAAATTTTAAGATTATACAATTTGACAACGTGTTACAATATTGTCATCTAGTAATGGAACAAATTTGAATTAATTTAAACGTAATCTCTTTAAAAAATAAAGTATCATCCTCTTTCATCACTCCAGTCACTGGAATCTTATATAAACTTATGACAACATCATTTTTCTATAATGTTTCTTCAATTTTGGTATAAATTTTTACATATTATTAAAAACTGACACGTGTTCCGAAATATGTGTTCAAATTTCATAATGCTATTTGACAGTAATCTGTTTTTATTTAATTTCAGCATCACTATATATCAATATTTGCAATTGATGTTTACTATTCATTAACATAATTTTTATGAGAAAGAGAGTTTAAGCAATGAATTAGATTAGGAAAAAATATTGATATTTTTGTTCATGTTGTTTCAATTTAATGAAATGAATTTTTATAAATATTTACCATGATTTATTTAGAAAAAAATCCGTAACTTTCATAACTATTAAAAATTTTCAAATCTTTTAATTTTCAAGCATAATCTATTTATATGATTTAACATTATTAATGAGAATCTGCGATTTTCTTTCTATCAAATTTAAAGCTATATATCTGGCAGAATTCTAGCGATTTGAAACTAATGCTATCTTAGAAATAGGTGAAAGAATTGACTTTTAATCTATGATAAATTATGGATTTCTTTTGGATTCTCTTAAAAATACTTTAACTATTTTTCAGAAAGATTCCTTTCACATCAAGCTTCATTCTTATAATAATAAAATTTAAATACTTGAATAAAATTCTGAATATCGTTTATTTAATATTTTTAAATTTATAAAGTTCAGAATGGTAAATTTAGTGTAAAATAGCTGTTATACCCTTAGTGAAATGACAAGTCTTTTCATCCTGTTCACCAGGAAAAATATAGTTATAAAAATTCAACCTGAAATCATGTAGCAATAATTTAGAGAGTATTAAAACATTTTTTTTTGTTCCTTGAATTTCGCACAGAAATTCTGGCCAAACGAAATAAAAATGAAAAATGAAAACTGGCTATACGAAATTAAATACGATTCGTGTAGTTCTAACGTATATAAAGTCTTCTGTAATCATATATAAAATCCTGTATCCGAATTTTAAGTAAACTCAGAATGAAACTTTTCTCTCTCTCTCTATATATATAGTATTTACAAATTACAAAATATTCTATATGTATTTGTATTTCTTTACTTGTTTGTAAATATACTACAAGTATACGACTAATATATTAAATTATATAGCATCAGCATATTATATTATTTAGCAGTTGCAAGCCTTATCTTTCTCTTCTATATGACACTTGAAGAATCTACAAAACGTTTGTTCACAATAGCATTCTTTAGGTTTAAGATTAAATCAATAGATGGCGACACCTGCTATAACAGAAAAATTCAAATTGTGAAAAATGTTCGTGCCTTTCCTTGATTTTAAAGAAAAGCAAATAAGTTAAAGAAAGAAACTCAGGTAGATAAACTTTTCAGATTGCTTCGTAAAATGTGATATTTTGAGAAGTTTTAATAGACGGTATCTAAATTTTAATTATCTAAACTTTTTTGAAACGAATGTTATCTTCTTGTAATGATGGTTCCGGTAGTAGAAAGCTTAAATAAAGGTGAATTTCAAATGGCATTATTAAAATTTTTCTTTAAATTTATTTTTTAACAAAAGTTTTAATTTATAAAAATTCCTTTCTCATTTTTTTTTTTTTTACCATGTAACTGTGTTCAAAAATATATTCATTCAAAATTCGAATAGATGGTTTTCAGTTAGTTTTTTAATTTTTAGAATACATACACTTCTAATGATTTAGAAAAGTGTGACCTCTAGATAAATAATTCAAAATTAATTTTTTGCACTTCAAATATAGAATAATTAGTTAAGGAAATGCAAAATGAATAATTTGGTTTACACTTGCAAAAGATTGATACAGGAAATAAGAAGTTAGTTCTTAGCAAATGCTTAATTGTTGCTGAAAAGTATGTATTATAATTCTCTCGGAATTCATTCAAATCAAAACTATGCTTGATCAATATTTAACAGAATGCTAAATTATATTTTAATTTTAGTGAATGGCGAGCTAGTAATCATTAATCTATAGGAAGAGATTCTTTATTTTCAACTGTCGTATCACACATATACAGGGCGATTTTATATATATATATATATATATATATATATATATATATATATATATATAAACTATATCCATATATGAGATTGTAAATATCATACCGTTAACAGAAACAACACAAAATTTTGATTCAAGTAATTTTGATGTATGCGTTCCAGAATCATAGGATAAACAACAGTTAAGCTCTAACAGTTATGGCTACAGTAACAAAATTTCAAAATTTTCAAATGGAAACACCAGATTTTTCATTGGAATGTCTTCTACATAGCAAAAAACAATAAATAACATTGGAACAGTACCTGTAGCAGGGAAATCACTAGTGCTAGACAATATTGTATAATGTTTAATATTGTGCAATTTGCTAATTGTATATAATATTGTTGAATATTGAATAACACAATATAATATCGCACGATATTATAAATTACTACTATTATAAATATTGTGTGATATTATAAATTATTGTGCTACTTGAACTCTAATCCATTTAATAAGATTTATTTTTCCAGATTTGATTAATTAGTTTTATAAACTGTCAATGTCAATTTTGACAATATACAGCTCTTGCCAATTTCAAAATATATTGTATGATATTCCAGGATGTTATTCGATGGCCTGAATACCAGACAATATTATGAAGATTCTGTAACTGAATTGTTGAATATTTTATGCTAATAGGAAAGCGAAACACTTGGGACATCACAACAACTGAGCTCTTAACAATCAGATATCAATATATTATTCAAAACATTCATGTGGACTACAACTTGGGACAGTCAATTATTCAACATTTATTTTACATGTTCTGTTGAATTAATTATCGATGTTTAAAATTCTTGTTCATAGAAATATTTTTGTGCAATTTAACCACCATTTTGATATATCAATTTTATAAATAAATTGTGTTTACATTTGACTCTGAGTGTTAGTAAATAATGATTTGAGTTCATGAAATTATCATTGCCTATGGGCTACATGTGCCATTGCCTAAGGGAAACAAATATCCCGATTTCTTTTCTATTTTAAAATTATGAAGTGTTTATACGTGTTTCTTCTTTCTTTCTGTATCGAGTAAAAGTTTTATTATTCTTCCTTTTTTAAGGAAAAAATAATTGGAAAAGCATGCCTAAAATTCAAAAATAGAAATTAATTATAACTAAAGAAATTAATTCGGACCAAAGTTCAGTTCACGTTCTAGAAACCATTTACAACAAAATTCAATTCATAATGCTATTGTTTTTCGTTTTTATTTTCGCTTAGCAAGCTTCATGTTGCTCTTGATAATTGTTGGCTTCCGTTTTTGCCTTTTTATCGCTCCTGAGACCATGCTAATAGCAACAATTAATTCCACAAATGGCATACATAGAATAATTTATTTTTCTATTTCTTTTGTTCGATTTTCAAATATATGTTTTTAAAAATCTCATTGTCAGAAAAATTCAACTCATAAAACTTTAGTTTCGAAAATATTCCATAACTTTTTTGCTTATTAAAAGAAAGAGAAAAGGTAAAGCTTTCAAGAAGAAAAAAAAGCATAAAGAATGCACCTAAAATGTGGAATTATCGGTAATAAAATAATAAAAATCACAGTTTTCGAAAGAACTTTATATGATTTTTTTACTTTTATTAAAATATACTTCGCAGTAATAAATTTTTCTTAAAGGAAGTAATAAAAAAAATCAGAAGTTTCATAAAATAAAAATTTTGAGGAATAAAAAAAAGCACAAAGGAAAGTTCACATCATTAATTATAAAACCATCAATCTTAATTGCCCGATTTAGTTTATAAAAATCACGAAAAAAATTTCTTGGATTACTGAAATAAGTTTAATTAATTATCAAAGCTTTATGAAAAAGAAGTTTGACTTTTATAGTTCTTGCATGTTTGGTGTCCTTTCATTAAAATAAAAAAACCGATTGTTTCTTCCTGTTTAGTTCAATTATGATTTATTAGGATGCTCTTTTATTGTCGCTTAATTTTGTTTAATAATTGGAATGAAAATAGTTTTCAAACTTTTCACATTTTTAGGTTCAGAAAATATCAAGATGTTTTTCATTGAATATCTTGTCTTACCGACTAGTCAATGATTGATTATTGGAATTAAATAGCTTAAAATTTCTAAAAAATTAAATTATATCATTCTATAAAACTAAATTATATAATTATAAAAAAGTTAAATTATATAATTCTAAAAAATAAGATTATATAATTATAAAAAAATTGAATTATATAATTCTAAAAAATTTAAATTATATAAATGTAATTATTTATTTATTTATTTATTTATATTGATTTTGGTAAATTTTATTGAATGAAAGTTCAAAAATGTCATTTCAACTGGAAAGACTGAAATACTTTAAGTCATTATGAATTTTATATTCCTTATTCAAAAATATTACTTTTAGAAATCTACTTATATTATTAAATAAAGGTATAAAAGCTCAATAGTAGCGGTTAGCCTTTTGAATAGCAAAATAATTTAATAGGTGTCACCAGATAATTCATTTTAAAATCTCAATTTAAATTCTTGTCCTTTGAGACATTAAGTTTGTAGAGAAATAAGATGTCTGCCTATACCTGAACTTGGAAAGAGCAATTCACTTTACTTTTATTTTTAAGAAATAGTTCATTTCTTCTAACAGAATTTTTTTTTTATAATTTTGATGCTTTAATTTTTAATTGTTTTTTCTTACATGCCGACAAGTAAAATTATTTAACATTAGAAAATAATAAAAATTAATGATTATAAAATATAAACAACTTTTATGAAAATTTTGATGATTTTCTAAAAAAAAAAAAAAATAAGAAAGAAATAGAAACTCAACAAATCTATTATGCTAAAAATTTAAACTATGAGGTTTTTTAAAATTATATAATATTTTCTTTTAAATGCAATGAGTTCAGCGACAAACTTTTTAATTAAATTTTTTTAAAATTTAAATGCATAAATAGAAATATATGTTTGCGGAAGAAAAAAATAAAGATTTTATTATTTTTACTGTATTTTATGCTTTAATTAATTTTGGCGTATATTTTTAAGAACCTCATATTTTAATTTATATAAAAATTGTTATTCATTACATTAACTTTGATCTTAAAAATTTTAAATAGAAACAAGGAATTTGTAGAAAAAATGAATCGATGAAATATATTATGTATAAAAAGTGAATGTCAGATAATTTTAATATCAAAGAGAGATGGTTTATATTGTTGTTATAAAAATAATGAAATTAATTATTTATCACTTAATAAGAGGATAAGGACTCATACTCTTTGTTTCCAAAAATTTCTTAAATTTACTCAGATTATTTTTAACATTTATTAAAGTAAAAAGTATCAAAAAATGCAAGATATTAGAAATACAATTAGCTATATTCCAAAACTTGTTCTTCTAGTTCAATAAGATGGCAGCGATCTCTGATGCCTTTTAGCTGACATTTTTCGACAATCATGCTTGCACTCACAAAAATGAGATAAGAAGTTTTTCTTCGATTTTTATCTTGGTTTCCATTAATTTACACTTTTCCATGAGGACTGCCGAGCAAATTATCTTTAGACGATTGTTCGAAGAAGGCAAAGAATGTGAGCGACAGGGAAGTAACATATTTTCCTTCCCAACAGGCAGCCCTTTATTGCAATAAAGCTAATGACCAAAATTTAAGTCTATTTTAAAATAAAAATGTAATGAAAATTTTCAAGTATGATTAATTAGTATCTTTCCATTTTTAAGATCAAACGGGAACAATTTTCACTGATGGTTTCTTTAAACTTGAAACTTCAGGAAAGCTTTATTAAAAAGGTGGGAACTGGATTCCAGATATTCAACACTCTCATTTTTTGATGAAATATTTTTAAATTTGATTTTGAATTTAAATTGGAATTGGATATTTTGATATTTCGAAATAATTCATAATTTCGGAAGATATGAATAATATATATACTTAATTTGTAGATAATTTATCATAAATTATGACAAGTCACTTCTTAAGACACCCATATTTCATAATTAAATCAATTTTTTCATTAATTTTTTTAAATAGAGTGCTCATGATGAGAAAGATAAATTTATCATATTTTTTTAATTTCCTAAAATAAATTTTTTGACAGATATTTAAAAAATTATTTTTTTTATCAATGTCAGAAGAAAGATGAAATACTTAACGGTATTTTATTCCAAAATATAGGAAATTTTACAATGCAAACTCATTAAAATCATTCTGCATCTAATGAGAACAAGAATGAAAATAGAATATATGTATATAAATATATATATAAAAAATAAGATTAATTCCATCATTTTGATTTGATCTTTAGATGTGAAAAGAAAATTTCCTTTCTTTTCGGCATTGCTTTATAACAACCATTAAATAAAGCGCTAGGAAAAGTTTTTTGTTTGTTTCTCGTTTTTACATTAAAAAAAATATAAAATTACAACATAAAGTTTCAAGTCAAATTTTAGGGTTCTATGTCTGTACAATTTCCTGCAACTTACAGTTATTATAGTATAGAATATAATTACGAAGGACAGAATCCTAGAATCCCAAAAGAATCCTCAACTAGAATCTCCAAAATTTTCTTTTTCTTAATTCCGGATCCACATGATTAAGAAAAAGACATTGGAGACCCTGCCAATTTTCAGATTTTGCAATTACATTTCCACTCTTAAAACCTCTCCCCTTTTCTAGAATTTTTATTTACAAGGATATATATATTTCTCTTTTTAGACTTTAAAGCTAATTTAGAAAAAAAAGCGTAATTTTTCGAATGCTTTGTAGAAATAGGAAATGTGATATGAAAATATATAAGTCTGATGAAATATTTTCATCAAAATTATTGTTAACATAAATTGCTTTAAAATTTGGTAATGTAATTGCATTAAAATTTTTCATTTATTTCTCGAACAACTGCATTAATGTGATAAATGTAACTGCATTAAAAATTTTCATTTATTTCAAAAACAAACATTTTTTTTTGTACTGAAAATTTTTTATTAAAATTTTTGAACTTAATAAACTTTTATAAAGAAGATAATATTATTCTCTAAATAAAGAGTCTTTGATGAAAAATTAAATATTAAATCAGCAGCAAAATTAGCAATAATAATATTCATTGCAAATGTGGTCTTCGATATCTTGCAACAATTTAATTGAAACAATTTTCGGCAATATGTCTCACTGCCATTGAACACGATAATTCAAAATGCGTTGAGCTGGAAGACTGGAATTTGGTATGTAAAATTACAACATAATTTGCAAATTTCTGTAAAATTTTGAAATAAAATCGTCAAAAAGTCTGTCTATAAGACTGTTCGAATAAAAGATAAAGTTTTATCTGTATATAATTTAAAAATATCTTGTTTCTTTCATTTATCTTGGGAAAAATTTTAGCTTATAAATTTACTTCTGTATTATTAATAGATCAATAAATGATTTCATTTCAGCCTATTTCGCTCTAAAATAACATTTTATATTTAATTTTTAATGGAATTTATCGTGAAATTGTCGCTTGGTATAAAAAGAGTAAAAGATTGCTGTTTTTTATAGTCTATTCAGAGAGCATTAATTCATTATCAACCGGCATCCTCCTTTGTGGATATTTAAAATTTTATTTTCATGACTGAAATGAACACATTTCCTTGTTACTTTTTTTATGGTCTAACTAGCCAATGTGCTTTACTAAACTCCTTAATATGTTTCAGAAAAATTCTGAAATCAAAGTATTTTTTTACATTTAATTTCCAGGAGTTTCAAGAAAATGGAAAGTAATTTTTATTTTGGTGCTGTATTATATTGAAAAATTTGTTTATATATAAGTTTTTTTAACACTTCTTTGCATCATGATGGATATTTCCATCATAACATTTAATGAACAAAAAATTGTGCTCAAAACAGGGGTACAGTAAATTGATTGTAGCAGGCAACTTATTCCACAACTATTGCGTAATAAGGAACGTAAGCTGCCAAAACAAATGTCACAATTATTACAGTGGGTTTGAACTTTGTTGTTGTGGTTGGGAGAAATGTGCGATTTCTTTAATATTTTTTTGTAACTAATCTGAGAATTTTTGCTAATAAAAACAATAATGAGTGGATAAATTTAGAAGAGAGGAGCACTAAGATTTCGTACTGAGTTTAATATATGAATTTGTATGATGATGATTACTTCCATCATACTGTTTTTAATTATTTTATATATTTATACTAGGAATTTTTAAAACATTTTCCCTTTAATCTAGAGCAGGAGTTATATCACCCTGATTTATTTTTAAAAACTCTGCAAAAAAGGGTTAATAATTATTTAATTTTTCATAATTTTAAAAAAAGCTAATTAATTGTTTTCAATGACATTATTTGAATGACATCATAATTATTTTAACTTTGATATTTTTAACCTCTTTTAATAGATTTTTACATAAATTTATATTAATTTAAGTTTCAATAGTTAAAACGGAATCAAAATTTAAATTAAAGTCTAAAAACTTGAATTTAGAAAATTTAATAACAATATTTTAATCTGATTATCAATAGAAATCTAAAAAGCGCATTAATACTTAAGCAATATTTTAAAATCTCATTGCATTTTAATATAAAAAAATATTTTTATTCCTAATTAGGAAACCTGCATTACATTCTAGGTCATTTTAAAGACACAAACTTTTACTTCAAAAGTTTAATGGCGTGTAGAATTGGACGCAGATGAAATATATTTCATTTTAAACGAAGTTGCGGTCATTTATTCAAAATCAGAATCTCTTGAAATCTTTTAAACGTCTCGTTATGAGTTTTAATAATCTGCAAGTAAATTTTACTTCCTGAAAGATAACGTTAATAATCAAAGTCCTTCTGGATTTTGCATCATTAGAGGTCAGCATCATTTAGCAAGAACTATAACTATCATCTCAGATTGAATAAGGCGATTTACAAAGGAAAGGGAATAAAAAAATGGAGGATGTAGTTTACTTTGTTTTATATTTAAATAAAAAATTACTATTTATAAAACCGAGGACATGTTTTCATACTAAAAAAAATTAGTAGATACAATTAACAGGATAACGATAATCTAAATGATGATGAAATTGAAAATAACTATTATAGAAAAGAAATTTCACTACGAAACAAAATCTTGTCTTCAAATAACTGAATACTATAATTTATTCTTATTCTAATATTTACTATATTAATCAGATTTGCATATTTTCGAAACTTTGTATCGCTTCTTTAATTCAGCAAAGTAAATCAAGGAATGACGAAATTCGCAGTCTTACTAGAATTTTTGTGTTTTTGTAATTAACAAAAATCTCATGTTCTTATTTAATACATAAATGGAAGGTTGGGTATCACATTAAAAGATTATTAATAATCCTTTAAATGATTATTAATAATTAAGGATTATTAATAATCCTTTAAATGATTATTAATAATTAAGGATTATTAATAATCCTTTAAATGTGTGATTTGTGCAACGATAGAAATTACCGATAGGTAATGTGACCATTTATATGAACCTATTATTGTAAAGGCATTAGCCATCTGGAAATGCAATGTGTAATTCGCAATTGTTAATGAGATATTGATTTCAATCACTTATAATCGGAGCACTCTGTGAATAATATAATTTTGGAATTTGAAATAGTTTAGTGTAAAGAAGTATTCAAAAGTCATTAATATACTCCAAATCTAATATGAGAATGATCTTAATTTTGAATTAACAATGCTTTTTCTGGAATTGTAAACTCTTTGCAAGCAAGATGATGCACGTTCTGCGCATGGAAAGAAAATTCAAATTTCATTGCCTAATAATTCAACAATTAAATTTCAATGTTTTCAAATTTTTCTGCTTTTAATTTTTTTTCTTTAGTTATTTAGCTATTAAATGTTATATAGAAAAAAATTTAAATGTGCTAATTTATTGACCTTCAGAACTTGATAAGCCTCCAAATAAGCCAAGATTAATTATACATTATGTTGAGTTTGCATATTCCAACAATCAATAAATTTCTCTATTCCTTTTAAACAGAGTTAATGGATACTGTTCGTTGTTTCATTAGATAGAAAATTATACCCAGTATTAAAGTCTCAGATTCAATATTGACAACTCCTGCCTAATTCTACCATATGTATTTCATACATTTAAGTATATATGTCTATCTTTTACGGTTATGTTTTGAGAACTCCTCTTCTAAAGCATATTGGATAAAATTCAATCCTTGCCACAAAATTACGAGGTCTATCTCTAAAATATTCTTGCGTACCTTGAAATAGAGGTGAAATCTGATTAGATGAAATTTGTTAACTTAACATAAGAATACAAAATAAGAATAATTTTAAAAATTGCTATTGCTGAGTCCACAATATCTATTACCTCACCGAAGATTTTTTTGAGAAATTATTGAACTTGAATCATTGAGATATACAAATAAGACTTAATGCATGCATTTAAGAGACATAAAACTAAGAAATATCCCTAGTTCCTAATAAAATGCTTTAAGATTTATAAGTGAATCAGCTACAAATACTTTTAAGCTCATCAAGTCCAACATAAAATATTTTTAATAAGAACTATCGGAGATTCTTTTAAAAAATCAGATAATCATTTTGTTCATTTAATTTGGATGAATCATTATGTTAAATTAATTAAATAGTTCTAAAATTTAATTGCAATTGCTTGTTTAAATCTTACTATGTATTTTCCGAAGTGCATATAGATGAAGAATTAAGATCTGAATTCAAAGAATTTCATAAATATATCATTCTCAAATAAAATTAATTCTAATAAAAATTTCTTAATTTATATTTTGGAAAATTCTTTTCCTTTTTGGAATTCCTCCTTGATTAAAAAGAAAATATTTGAACAAACTAATGAATGTAACGTATTTGGAATCTAACAATTAAAAATTTAACTTAATATAATGAAATAAATTTATCTAGTTTTATGCAAATTTTTCATGTACAAAGACATATAAAAATGTCCAATAAGGATAAAAATGAAAACACAATGCCATTAGATTCGCATATTTTATCCTTGAATGATGGATTTCAATTGTTTCCGACCTATTAAACAATGAAATAAAAAAAATCCATTAAAATCTACAGAAATAAGACATTGAACCTGTGAATGACGGAATATTAGACAAAAATATAGTGAAAAAAAATAAGCATAACTGAAGGAGATTTTTTTTTTAAACCGAAAGTATGTGCATCAAGTGAAGTGAAAATAGATTATTGCAGAAATCACCTGAAAAAAACTAAATGGAATATTTACTTTAAAACATCGACATAGCAATGTTAGAGTTTTATAATTCGCAAATCCTTCCCGAGAAAATTCCAGCCGTCAGAAAAAAAAAATATAGACGTTAATTTTTGATGTTAATTATCGGTTGAACTCAACGAAATTAAAAGAGCATTCTTTAAACTTGTTATAGGATTGTTTATGATGTACTATTTTCGGTGAATTTATCCTAGTAACTTTCATGAAAAGCTTGCCATAAGAGTAACTAGGATAAATTAAATTTATTTATTTTACATAATTTCCCAAAATAGAGTTTTTTTATGCATTAGAGTCTACAAAAGCACTTGGCAATTAATGGTTTTAATATACGTAACCGATATAGATATTACGAAGACCTTATATTCCACAATTTATTCAAAAGTAAAATGACTCTATTATTATTAAAAACGGCATTAATCTTTCAAATTATGTAATCCCTCTTTATACTTGAGAATGACGTATTTTTTTTGAAAAAAATTCTCACTATTAAATATTCTCTTAATGTAGTAACTATAATTTTTTTAATTCAATATTTCAGTAATTTTGATGAGAAATCCTAATTTCCATTGAAAGAAATCTTGTTTGAATTTATTCAAAATCTCTACGAAATCTATGAAAGTCAATATCCACCAATATGTTTGATAAAAAATGTTTTTAACGTACTTCCAGAGCATTAAGACAGATATTTTTTAGCTTTAATATTTTCAAAAATTTATTCAAAAGTAGAATGATTCAATCACGTCATCGTTAAAAATGTTATTAATCCTTAGAATATTGTATCTTATAAACCAGTTGTACATGCGAATGACATGTAATAATTTTATCACAATTAAAAACTGTCGTCCAATTCACAGTTTTTTAAAAAAATTAATCATAAATCCAGCAACTAATTAGAAAAGTTCTTATCAGAATATATTCCAGATCTCACTTTTGATGTGATATCACTTTCATTTATACAAAGTCAGGGACTTTCAAACGACGTTTTAAATGACATAGCTTGTTAAAAGTTTTAATCATTTATTAAATTAAGTTAAGTATATGTGATACAAAAATTATAATAATAAAACGATTAAAAAATTTTTTCACATAATTTAATGAGAATGTTTCAGATTTCAGAGCCTGAACGAGTCGATGAAAGAAATGAGAAAGGTATAAATTTCTTTAGTTAAAAGCAATGAGGTTATTAAAAATTATTTATTTCAAAAGTACTGAAGAAATATAGCCATAAAAGAATATTGGTTTATAAAAATTCATTTCAAAAATTGAAGTAGATGCCATAATTTTTTTCTTCAAAACTCCTTTAAAATAAAATTTTAAAATCTGATTGCTGTTTTAAAATGATTGATTTTATTCTCTTTTAATATTCTAAGTAATTTAATAAAATTTAAGATTAGATCCAAATATTTTTCAGATGAAATGAAATAATAATTATATACAATGCTAAAATATAATAATAATGTTTAGAAGACAGCTTCGCTCGACATTTTTTTTTGTAAATTTTTTTTTTGAGAAAATATTCAGAAACGAATCACATAATGAATACATATAAGTATTTTTAAAACTTATCTACTTATGAATTGATCAGGCTCTAATAAAAAAATGCTTGTTTTGTATGTAAAGTTACATTTTTTTCAGGAAAGATACCTATATAGATAAAATGAAAAAACAAAAATATTAAATATAAATACACAAGTAAGAAATAAAACAAAAAACGCAACTCTAACTTATGCAACAACGCGTCATTTATGTTGTTCTGATTGCTATATTACATTACTCACACTTCGAAATGGAAGATGCATATACTTATTCTAATAGTTAGTTATAAAAAAATGTTTTTTTTTGTGTGTAAAATTATGTTTTTTTCAGGAAAGATGCCTATTTAGAAAAACCTAATAAACAAAATTTGATCCAAATCATTAGAAATGTGTCCGAGATACACGGAATAAATAAATTAATCTATATACAAGAATTGCTCGTTAAAAGCTATAAGATATTCATAACTTTAATAGTAAAATTTAATTACTTAAATTAATTTATTATGTTAGAGTACGGGAAACAATAAAAAGCAATTAAATATTATTCCACATTTCTCAACTGAATAACATTTATGAAGTAGACAGATCATTTTAAACAAATAAATCATTTCTAAGACCTGGGTAAATGGAAGATTTAATTATCTATAACCGTAGCAAAAAAGTAAGTTGATCAAACGAAAAACAAATATACACATTTATGAAATAATGACCAGATGAAAGCTCATCTCAAACTATGCTTTGGAAAAAGCTTATTTACACATCACTATGATTATAAGAACTACAATCCATGGATCTTGTAATTGAAAAAAGAGAGTTATTAAACTTTGTGATAGAATATATTTAGAAACGTCTGCCTGATTTATTAGCACTGATTATATAGATATTCGATTTCGAACTGAATAATTTTTTTTTGACAGTAAACGCTAAAAACTTCATTTTATTAATGAATCAGTCATGAACAAGTATTTGGCATCAGAATGATTTTCTGCATAAGACGTGATTTGACATAAAAAAATATCAATAAGGGAGATAGCTTGATGAAGCAATTACTTGATTGTCATCTATGGCTTAGTTTGAATTTGATATCAATTCAAAATGTAATTTAACACTTCCAACGCTACCGACGAGATATCTCGTCTTTCAAATACTTCCAATTACAGGTTTCTGTGGGCTAAAATTTGTCTCTAATGTCAGTTTATATAGGTTGAACTTTACTTTTTTCAAACTGGCATAGGAGACAAATTTTAGCCGACAGAAACCTGTAATTGGAAGTATCTGAAAGATGAGATATCTCATCGGTAGGGTTGAGAGTATTAATAAATCATGGATTTAATTTAAAATAGTTTGTTAATATAATATAGCGTTTAATATATTATTGCGGACAACTAGTTTTTTTTATTTAAAAATAAAATTTGCTTCATCAAAATTTTCCTAAAAAAATTAGTTTTTATTACCAATTTAAAATAGAGTTCTTAACTATTCTAATGTAATTAGTTTCCACCTTATTCTACTGTTTATTCCTAAAACCATTTAGCTTCAAGCAATGCAGTCAAACCTTTACGAAAAAGAAATCCAGAACATCGATTGAAGCGAGACCTTAAATGAATTAATTGCATTTTAATTACTAACCTCAATTGCACTTGTTGAGAGAGTCATTAACTTCAGTAATGAGATTTAGCATCATGACAAGGCAATCAGTTCTTGAGCCATTTGTGACCAACAAGGATTTAAAATTTATTCAGAGAGACGTGTAGAAAATAACAACAAAACAATAATTTCTAAGTAAATTTGTTAAATTATAATAAATATAGTTATTTAATAGTTTCATATCTCACTGGCCATAAAAGCATCAAAATTTCATCTTTCAAAATCATAAATATATTCGGAATCTCTTTGAAATTAGAGCATATTACTATTCTTTACAATAGAATGACCATGCAAGTTTAATTGCATTAGTTTTAAATGCATTGTGATGTCCGACTTTAAATTACATGTGGGCTAATCTGATTCGATCTCGGTCGTTTTAAACTCTGTTAAACACAATAGCATGGTTAATCAGCACCACCTCTCTAAATTACAATACTATAGCAGTGGAAATACCTTTGACTCTCAATTAATTTAATTTGCATCAGGTTGTTTATATTTAGAATATAATATCAAATGCTTAACATTTCAAATAAAATGTTGAGAATGTTTAATGGACACCAACTTATAAGGATAGTTATGCATTCGAGTTTTAAATTTCCCTTAAAAGCTTAGATAGTGGCGGCAAAAATTAAAAATTAATAATTTTTAACATCTTATAACATTTTGTAAATCGTTATGTCAGAATATGTATAAGAATCAAAATTTTGTATTTAATTCTCGAATCTTATCAATGAAAGATTGACTTTTAGAAATCATGACAAAAAGATTAAAATGGAAGTGACCTACTAATGTTGTTACAGATTTTAAAATTATTAATTTCCTTGGTAGATGAAGGCAAACCATTATTTCAATTTTAGCAAACTGAATAAATTAAAGTGAGAAAGAAAAATATTTCGCCTTTCATGATTTTATGATTTTTTTGTAGATCTTATATTATCAGAAACCAAACTGAGATCATCGGAGCAGACATACATTTAGATGTCAAAGAGATAAAGAATCGGATGTCTTTTTTCCACACTATTGTGCATTCATTTGTTTCAAAATATTCGAATTTTGCTAATATTTTGCTTCAGATTGTTTCATCACACATTCCAAAACACAAAATTATAGATTTAATTTTCCGACACTGCCAGGTTTGAGTACAATTTCATAATTATATTTATTGGGTCAAGATAAATTGTTGAAACTGCTTTTAATTTTTAACAGCACACACGAATGACTAGAAGGAATACTAATGAAATATTTTGAATATAAAAAATAATATGAAAAGAAACAACTGGCTAATTAAAGCATTGAAGACAGAAAAGAAGCATTTTAATTTTCTAACGTAATTCGATGTAAAATTATTCACCTAATATTTATTGTTCCGAAAAGTAAATATATATATAATTGTTTCAAGTTGAATTCCCCCGAAAAGTTAATTTAAATCTTTTTATCATTCTATAGACATTTTAACAATCAAAATAGAAAAATAAATAAATGAAACATCAAAATGATGCACCGACTTGAATGGTGACCATGAGTCACCTCTCGAGGGAAAAGTATTGAAACATGAACTCCTGCCTCTAACTGCAGAAGTTTTGATATTTTTGTCTGAAATGAAGTCAAATAAGAGATTAACTTGAAAATCGTAATCACTTGGATACGCATCACGGGAATCCTTTAAGTTCTAAACTGAAATTACAATAAATTCCACAAGCAAGATGTGCTATTTGGTTATACAGATAAATGAATTATAAGTTCAAAAGGCGGAAGAATTAATTAATTTTTTTTTCATCGGATTTGCTATACGAATATGCTTTTTTGGTTTCATTTAAAATTGCTCGATTAGAATTTAGCTGAAAAGGAGTCCTCATAGTATATTTTCATCAACTTGAATTAGTTCTTGAGCCATGTTTACCAAATGAATTAAGAGTACTTTCAAAGCCTCACTGACAAATTCAAGCGATTCTAATTCCCTCTGTGAAGAATTTTTCTCACCCTTTGTCTACCCTTTCAAGTCGACTGGGCTTTCTCTTAATTACGTAATAACTAGAGCACGTTCCAGCATTTATATTAACTTGTTTAATTATTGATGCATGAAAGTACTCCTTTAGAGTTGGTATTTTTTAACATTTCAATCACTTCTGCAATTTTCGTTACAATTACCTCATATAAAGTACTTGTTTTATCTTAGTACCTTTAAATAAATGCATTTTTTGATTATATCTGTTTGCTATACTGTAAATGAAAAAAATATCTTAAGCTGTTAGGTGAAAGTACAATTTTTTTAAAGATTGTTTCATTATCCTACAATGCTGTAACAGAGGATTTAAATGTTAAAAACTTATATAAAACATTTGCATTCCTTTAAAGGTAGGGAATTTAAAATCACGATTTCAGTCAGATATAAATTTCAAGAAATATTTAAAAGCTTTAACAAAGAGTTGTAAAAATATTTTTCAATGTACAACGCAATGATACTTTGTTATCAATACTTTTCTCCACCATATTCTTTCTTTTCACATTCCTTCTGATATAAAATTAATTCCGTCATGTTATTAAAGGCCTTGTAATTAAATTTTTCATTTTTTTTATTAGTTTGAAAGCCCTTAAGGAGATATTGATGACAATATTCTTATATATTTAGCGAACTAGAGCAATAAAATAGATGTAAATCCAATTAAGGATTTTACTTATCCGATAAATGTGCGGATGTAATTATTTAGAACATTTTATGTGATATGCAGTCGCTCAAAGAGTTTTGGACAACCACATAATTATATTGCAAGATGCAATTAAATTAATTTAAATGCAACAGTGTTGTCCTCACTTTCTTAACTGCCGTGATTACCTTATTTTCAAATCTTATCCAATTATTGAATTAGGAAGAAATAAGAAAAAAAAAATCATATTTTCGGCAGAATTATTGAAAGGAAAAGAAAAAATATATAATTATGCCCATTTTCCTGAAAATTTCCATATTTGCATAGAAATTTCTTACAAGTTTAATAATCGATATATATTTAATTCAATAGCTCAGTCCAAGCATCATTCAAAATACATTTTCGGGAATTTTTACGCTACTTTCTCCCCTGACTCTGCCGCTCTATCTACAAAAATTTTTGAATATCTTGTATCTCTATTATTTCCATGGCTCAATTACACGCAATGCATTTTTACACGGGAGATGCAGATTTTTGTAATATAAATTTAAAATTAAAATATTTATTAAACAAAATAATTAATAAAATTTAAAAAAAAATTAAAAATTAAATAAAAATTGAAAAATTAAAAGCTATAAATTTAAAATAAAAATATTTTATTTGTAAAAAAATAAATGATAAATTATGTTTAAAAATATTTATAAAAAAGTAACGAATGATTTTCCAACTTTAATATGTAGTTTTCAGTAACCACTGCTAATTAATAATCGCTAACTATTAAATAATTAAATTAAAAATAAACAGTTTTACAAGGATTACATTTTTTAAAAGCAATTACTTGAAAGGAATGTATTTTTAATAAAAACGGAGCTTTTGGCTTTTGTTTGCACAAATTATTCACTTTTTAGACTAATAAAAAATTGAAACACATTTTTAAAAAATTTTATCTGATAAATTCATACAACTAAAAAGTATGAATTCAACTAAATTAATTTACTTCAAATTAAAAAGTGTACATCTATACTTATAATAAAGCGCAATGTGTGTGTGTGTTGGCGCTCTACAGGCCAGAGCATTCAACCTACAGCTACCAAATTTGGCACGTGTATACCTTGGAGGCCGGGAATGTGCACCTGGGGGTTATTTTTTCGAATTTTTAATTAGAATTTTATTTATTTAAAAATTAAGCGAAATTTTGACGTATTTCTGCTATAACTTCCGAAAATATTACCGCACAAAAAAGATTTTTACATGAAGTTAAAGATCAAAAATTTATCTTTTAAATGATACTAATGTTTTAATCTTAAAATTAAATTTCTATTTTTAATGAATTTTTAAATAAATATTTTAAATCTATTTTTCAACAATTTTTTTCGTACAAAATAAAAATAAAATTTAAGCTGCACGAGCACGTTTCGCATTCATGGGAAAAAATTAGCTTTTTTCAAAGTGTTGCCTTCACATTGATGGAAACTCCAATAAAAAATAAATTAAATCTTTTTGGAAAAGAAATCTGCAAAAATATAATTTTCGGCAAGTGTCTGTAGGAAATGAAACAGGATTATTTTATGATCTTTTACACTCTTTATATTATTATTCCAATAAATCAGTTATATTTTAAGGCAAGTTTTGTTTAATATGAACAGGATATCCATTCAAATCAGGGTCACACAGCTAATTTAATTCATTTGCATAGCTAATTTGTATGACACAGATCTGCTAAAATGATTTCAATGGAAAATGATTGTATTTTATGTAACTTGATTCAATAAATGCTCTAATAAATAACGAATTTTTGATTTTACATAAAGATTCTGCTGTGGAAATCACGATTAACAAAATGTTCTTGAAACACTAATATTTTAAATAAAAAGAGTTAATTTCCAATCAACTAAATCAATCACTTAAACTGACTGATTAATGAAAATTTGAATATCACTATTCAATAAAAAAAAGGATAATTTTAAATTTTCCATCGATCGTTTCAAAGAAAATACGCCAATCAGCGCGCAGGTTTCTCAAGGTTAATTGGCCTAAGATTATGAAAATGTTGAGTTTTTCTGAATTTTTAAGATTTAAAATTTCATAAATAAGTCTTAGTTGATAGTGGGAAATAGAAACATTCATTCATTTATTTAAAATTCGGTGTGTCCAGAATATTTCTCAGAATATAATACCTTATTGCACTAAATTTAGACTTCACAATTTTTGAAATATATTTATAGGCCGGAACAAAATATTATTATTGATTTCATTTCAATCCTCTTGAAAGCAAAACTAGAAACTGAATTTTATGCTGAATCTGAAAAATTTTTGTTGAATTATTGTTTGAGATATTACATAAATGATGAAAAATATTTTGTAGTTCACATAAGACTTATATACCGAGCGATTCTGTTTGCAATACTCATATTCAATAATAATAATAAATAAATAAATAACAATAAAGATGATAAATAAAATAAAACGCTTGGTTTTATTAAAAATTATCTTTATATTAATTGCAATTTCATCATTTCCACTTTAAATTAAAGTTGAAGTTTTACCGGAAAAGACAACAAATTAGCAAAATATATATAGTAAATTGAACGAAACGATCTAAACAACAGTATAAGTTTGGTATGACTATCAAAATTTTAAGATTAAAAATGTTTTGTTTGAGAATCTATTAAGAGACCAGTTACTTAAAATATTTAATTGAAAATTGTAGCGAGCGGTAATAGTATCGAACCGGCTGGTCTCCAAAGGCGGCTAGTATATTATAAAGTAAGAGGGAAATGAAAATCTTACTTCGGTGTTTACGGAACACGTAATTAAATTTTTTGTAGATAAATTTGAATTCCAACATAAAATTTAAAAATATTGTTACAGATTATATATTAAATTGATTATATATCAGTTATTAAAATTAAGGAAGAAATTAACGGAATTGGAATTTTTGTACTATTAAAAATATAATATTTTGTGTTTAATGATAATATAAAGACCAACTTTATCTGATAATATTTTTAGAAGGCATAACATCAATTTCCTTTGCCAGTTATCCATATGCTGATGGTAAAGTTTCTTTTTGCATTCGATTAAATTTTCTGTTTGAAGCATATTGTTTTTATTCTTCTTTTCTTTGCCTGAATGGATGTTTTGATGATAAGGCGATCTCTCTCCAGAACGTTTCTAATAACATTTTACAGCTCCATTTATTAGTTAAACGAAGTATTCAATTCACTGCTGCTGTAAAAACTTTCAATTAAGTAGTTTAAAATTCGTACGATATTTTGTTTACTTTCGACTACTGCTATTTGACAATAAGTAATAAAAGCGGTTTAGTTGCTATCTACCATTAATAACTAACTTGAGGTTTATATCGGTATATCTTTTGTTGAGATTTCAAAAGAGGAAGTGGATTCATTAAAATCAGCAAATCCAAAGCGAAACATATTAATAAATGTATCAAACTGTATTATATCTATATTAGTCGTATTTTGATTTCAAGAAAATTTTTTATCATTTAAATATAGATTATTTATTTTTTATAGATATAGAAATAAAAAGGGAATGCTTTTGTCATTAATTTATCATTGATTCAGACCTAATTTGGCTGAAATGCTATGAAAAAAAAATTCTATTTTTAGAATTGATGTTAAAGACGGGAGATGCGATAGTCTTTACAGTCACCATCAAAACAGAAGGTTGGTTGATAGAATTATATAACTAGAGTGAGTTAAATTTACTTACATGACACCAAACCCTTGAAAAAAATACCAAGATTTAATCTAGTTAAGAAAAATCTTAAGGACTATGATGTAAGCAATCGAGTTTAATTATGAAAAAATAAGAGAAATCAAGATACTTTAAATATATAACCGAACTTAGAAGGATAACTTAATAAAAGAATACTGCTAGGTATCCAAGAGTTACGAAATATCCGTGCATAAAATGAGAAAAGTCTACAACAACGCTTTTTAAATTTTTGTCTTTTAGTCAAATGCTTCATCTAACTCTAAAATAATATGGTTCAACATTTCATTATTTGTCACATAATATCCCTCACCGAGCTTCGGAATGTTAATCTAAGTAAAGTAAATTAAATTAGTTTAAAAAATAAATATCAAAGAGAATTGCATTTATGATCTGTTAGATACTGAATGACAAGAGTGTATAATTTTCTGATATAGCTTCTACGTCTATTCACTGATAAATTTAATAAATTTAAGCTTGCTTTCAAACTGGATATCACAGCGATCATCGATCGGAAATATAAATGCCACTGTAAGTAGAAATTTCTTTCAAATTATATACTTGATATATACAGTAGATCTTAAAACTTCTGTCGGTACAACTTCGTTCAATGGTGGAGGGTTGTCCGGCTGTAGACAAGAAGAAGCATATCATCTTGAAATCATTTCATAAAATATACATTTAGTTTACCAATATTTTTTGCAGAATTTTTGTGCATTTATCTAATGAAATTTAGTGATTCGGCTGATTTGACTTCTCATAGTGTCAAACATGAACACGATAAAAGTCAAATTAATTTGTATAAGTCAAATTAACTTGTAGGTCAACTCTTTTTTAGGTGTATGTTAGAAGAAATATGGAAGATGTTAAAATCAATCATTATTAATTACTACAAGGTACATAATCAGTATTCCTTCAAAATTTTTAAATGGTTATACATTCAACGAATCAAATGGGAATCTCAGCTAATTGAAAGAGAAAATGAAATGGTGTCTAAGACATATCACTTTATAAAAGCAATATGAAATATGCAAATAAATTTTAAAAATGCAATATTTTTGTGAATGTACAGAAACAAAATTTATTGCAACATGCTATGTGTAACTCCATAAAATGTCATTGCAAAATGATGACATATAACATTTTTCGAAGTTCACACCTTTTTGTTGAATCCACTCTCCTTCACTTTACAATATGATTTTTGAAGTAATTTAACAATGATCCGTTTGTACGATTTTCATACATTTGATACATATGTTGAAAGCTAATTTTGTATTGTTTGAAATTTCTTTCGAGAAAAATAACGTCACTTATTTTTGTCAGAAATCTTCACAATATTAAGAGTCATATTTTTCAACAATCTGTTATTTCCTCTTTTACAAATAGTGACTTTAGAAGAATAAATAAAAATGCTTCAATTTAAAAAAAAGACCAATTTTAATATGGTTTTTATTATGTTAATTAGTAGCGAAACTCTAATAGTCTCTTTCTTCTTCGCATCTTACATTAACATATTTAGATTCAAAAGCACACACAATTAATCTTTCTTGTCTATCAGATTTCAACAAAAATATACAGATCGACATTTAAGTTTGATATTTATTACACGTCAAAAATTAATATTTGAAAAAATGAGGTTTCAGCTAAAAACATAAACAAGAAAATAAAAACTCTTTAAAGAAAACGATGATAGAACAAAATGTTGTTATTTTAATCATTTAATTTTAATTACATTCGAGTAAAGGAATCCTAAATTAAATCGTTTGACCGAAACAATCTTTCTACCAATCAGAATTTATTTAAAATAATATTTCTTATTCATATAAAGAAGATTAATATCATTTAATAAACATACTATTGAAAAAAGCTACTCAATGAATTTTAAGCCACTAAATTTGAATAGAACATAAGATAACTCTATTAAATATCGAAATTAAGGAATAACAGGTTAAACCTTTTCCCTCATTTTTTTGAAAATGTTAGAAAAGTTTTAGTTTCTTTCTAAAGATCCTATTTTTATTTTACTGACTTCTCTGACTTTGACAGTTGTGTGACAGGTAAAAAAATCGATCTGAGTTAAAGGTTAAAAAGTCGTTTGGAAGTAAAAAAATTACAATTGAAACTAAAGAATCTTTTTTTTCTTGTCACTATTTTACATTCTGTAGGAAAGCTGAAATAATGAATAGATGTTCATTTCATATAATTAATGAAAGTTTTGTTTTGTGTTCCGATTTCTCGACTAATTAGTCATTGTTTCGAGTCTTTTCCAAGGGAAGTATTTTTTTTATCGTTTTTCGAAAGGGTAAGGATTTTCTTAGATTTAATTTTGTTTTCCTTGCAAAATAACTTTGTAATTTAATTATAAATTATTAATCAGAATTATGAGAAATTAATTAAATTAGATAAAGTATTTTGTTACTTTTCTTGTTAAGGTTTAGCTTTTTTAATCATTATCTTTCAAGATCTTAAAGACAAATTGCTTATTGTTTTCAAATTTTATATTTTTTAAGTCTTTTTTTTTCTTTAAAACTCTAGAACTAGAAACTTTATGTTCTCCACATATTAACTTTATATTCTCTATGTGTTAACATACACATGATTTTTTTTATAAACTTGAAGGATAATTGAATCTTTCTGTTCAATCCATTAAGGTGAAAAGTATTTACTGAATATAAAATTAAAGGAAAGAGAAGTATTAATGTTAATTGATATATTTACTTTACTTAAAATTATTAATTTTAAAATATGTAAATACAGAATATAGTTAATTATAAAATTATTTTATTACTAATTAAAAGGCAAAAGATTCTTTTTGCATTTAGCAACAAGTATTTTAAAAGTTTTAGTCTAGAAAAATATCAATTACCATTTTTAGTTTTTTGTGAATACCGTCTGAAAAATGTATATTTTAATCACCGAATTCTTTTTAATCAAAAGATACATTATATTAATGCAATAAGAATATTATTTTTTCTAGAAAAATAAACAAATATAGACAAAAAATTTTGGAACAATGACACATGACACATTTAAGTTAGTCAGATGATTAACATTACATTGATAAAGTAGCTTAAGAATGCTGAAAAGATTTGTTTGGTATTAAATAGGCATTTGAAATTGTAGAAAAAAATATAATCAATTAAACCCAGATTTTAAGCTTAATCTAATAAATAAAGAACTGAATTTTACAGCATTTTTAAACATATAGTGGCTCAAAAAATTGAGAGTACACCTTAATTTAACTTGAAAAATTCGACTTTCAATGTAAATAACACATAACCGGGAAGTGCAAACAAGTTTTTATTTTTAAACATAACAAATGGTTTAATTTAGAGTAAAAATAAAGAAAGATCAACGCAATTCTTCTAAATTGAAAAGTTTCAGAAGTATTTTAAATAAACATACGCAGAATTTTGCCTCAAAAATTGAGAATACACCAATGAAATTTTTGCAATATCCCGTATAGAAATAAAGTGTCACTATTATGTTGCATGTCTTTTGGCTCTTATAAATGGCCTCTAAACGTCATGGTACCAATTCGACCAATTTTTGCTGGTATCTGAATATATTTTACCCCATTCCTCTTGCAACACTTGTTTAAATGGCTTTTTTTTTCTAATTTTGTGTTTTTGAATCACTTTTTCGAGGATGACCTGCGAATATTCAATGGCATTGATGTAAGGGTACTATGATGGTGTGTGGAACTGCTGTTTACAATGAAAAAGACACCATATTTTGATGTTACGTGCATTTTGTTTAGGGTTGTTGTCCTGCTGGGAAATGGAATTTCTATCTAAATCCGAATTTTTAACACTTTTTTTTAGATTGCTGCGACCATATAGTTCATCCAACTTGTTGCAGAAATTTTTCAAATCACAGAAAGAAATGTATGTGCTGAAACTGTGTGAAATACCATTAGACAAGCTGGATATAAAAGTTGCATTGTTAGAGAGAAACCGTTCATCAGCTTGCAAATTCAGAAAAAGCATTTGAACTTTGGAAAAACTCATCAATTGAAGACCAATAACCTTTGGAATAAAGCTATATATAGTAATGAAAGAAAACTCAACATTTTTGACAGTGACAGCCATCCTACTGTACAGAGAAAGCCTAATACTGCTTCGGATCCAAAATATTTACGTCCTACAGTAAAACATGATGGTGACTCCGTCATGATTTGAGGTTGCATGGCTTCATCCGTGGTAGGAAATTTAATTTTTATAGATGGCATTATAAACGATAGGGTTTTCTTGGATATACTTCGCAGAAATCTAAAGAAATGTACTAAAAATTTGTGTTTAGATGGAAATTTCATTTTCCAGTAGGACAACGACTCCAAACAGAATGCACGTAACCTCAAAATATGGTGTCTTTTTCATTGTAAACAGCAGTTACACACCATCACCACAGTACCCCGACAACAATACCATTGAATATCTATGGGCCACACTCGAAGTTATCGTCCAAAAACACAAAATTAGAAACAAAATCCATTTAAAACAAGTGGTGCAAGATGAATGGGGTAAATAATCTTCAGATACCACCAAAAATTGGTCGAATAGGTACCAGGACGTTTAGAAGCCAGTATAAAAGCCAAAAGACATGCAACTAAATACTGACACGTTCTTTCTATGCGATATATTACAAGAATTTCATTGGTGTATTCTACGTATGTTTATTTAAAATGCTTCTGAAACTTTTCAATTTAGAAGAATTTCGTTGAGTTTTCTTTATTTTTACTCTGAATTAAACCATTTGTTGTGTGTAAAAATAAAATCATGTTTGCATTTCCCAGTAATGTGTAATTTATATTGAAAGTCGGATTTATCAAGTAAAAGTAAGGTATACTCACAATTTTTTGAGCCACTGTAAATATTGAAAGGAATTACAGATGAATACCTTAATTTTATGGTTTAAATTCTACGATTCAAATCGTTCTTAGTTTCCTTTTCTTCACTGAAATCATTCAATTAAAAGACCAAATGATTCCCTAGAAATAAGTTTTAAAATGACTGAAATAAATTACATTATTTTGATATATTCAAAAACAATTTGAAATGTACTAAATAGTTAAAAAATATTTTTTATAACTGTCTTATCTTTTTATTATATTTTTACAACAATCCTTAAGGTGACATTGAATGAAATCAATCAAAAAATTTTAAATGATTGGAAAACTTCATTGATAAATCTTTAATTTTAGTCGCAGAAGAAAAAATTTTAATTAAAAAATATAAAAATAGAAATTTTTATAGTAAAAGGAAAAGGTAAAAGCATTTGAAATCTTCAGAATCTTGAGGCACTTTTTGGTGAAGTAATAAAGAAAAAATAAATCCCTTTCAAGAGCTATGCAAACAATAAAAGCTATCCAATCATTCAACGGGTGTAAAAAAAAGTGATTTATTTAGTTTCTTAAGTAATTCCTAACATTTTTCTAACACTTTTTAAGCAATATATATATTAAGACAAAGAGAAATATTTACAATGATTTCATAAATGCATAGACAAACGTTTTTGGTAATCAAAATATGTATATTTAAAAATGTTTATGTCAAATTATTGACACACTTGCAGTTTTATTCACTTATATAAATATATATATATTTTATTTCATTTATATTTGATACAAAATCTTCAAACTTTGAATTAATTTGGGAATTCAAACCTTGTTAGAATTTGAAACTGAATAGTAAAAGTAAAGAATATTCTTATTAGAAGCTAACAAAAATTAAAAATATTTATTTGCAATTTATTGAAGTATCACAAAAGAGATAAAAAAAAGATCTAATAATACTTACTGAATAATAAACAATTTTAAAATTCATCGTAATTCCAAATATAGCAAAATTTATAGAAAATAAAATTGAAATAAAATTGCTGCAGCAGATATAAAAGAAAACATTTATTATTCTGTTGCCAAGCTTCTTAATCTATGGAGCATGTACTAATGGTTGCATATTGCATCATTTTTGACGATATTAAAAAATTGCAAATTGCAATATTAAAAATTGCAAATACTCAAAAAATTGCATTGAATGCAACATCATACACTTTGTAGCATTTTATTTTGATATTTATTATAAGCATATGTTTTTATATTGAAATAAGTTACAAAAAATTATGATCTTTCATCTCATTAATTACAAATCTTAATGTATGCTATAGTGTATTATTCTCTATTTACTCTAGTTTATAGCTTATTTGGTATGAGGTAAAATTTTTATTTCCACATAAAACTGAAATGTATACATTTCAGACATATGATTCCACAATTATAACCACGGCATTTTAAAAATACACTGATTCTTAATTAGTACTGATATTGGATATTTTGATGAATATCAGAACCAAAGCGCTTTTAATATCGAAATTGAACATCTAAACATTTCGTCCTAATCAGTGGCAAAGCTATATTTTAAAATTATTGTAAGTAAATACCTTTCAATGCTACATATATTTTTTTTTCTATTTCCATTTTTATAATGCAAATCTTAAATAAGTAAAAAAAATCCTGTTCCGATGAATTACTTCTACTGAAAATGAAATAAAATGAATGTGTAATTTTAATGGAAATTTATTTAGATTATTTAGATAATTTATTTAATAATTTTTTGATATAACATTACAAATGCATTTTTTCACACAATTTGGAATGTGACAGCCATTATTTTGAAACTTATTTTTTACGTTGTAGTATTTTAAAGGAAAATTCTGAATACATAAGAAAAGCTTATTAATTAAAAAAAATAAATAAATCATTTTTTTCCTTAAAATTTTGTTACTTTCCTTCTAGTTTTTTCTTCTTTATCTTGCTTGTTGTTTTGATACAGATGTAGACTTTTTTTTAAATTAAAGATTTATCGAGCAATTTTAGACCAAATGTACTAAACAATTTTTTTAATTAAATAATTTAAGTTGAAACAAGTTGAAAACAAAATGAATAGAATGGGTGAATACATCTAACACACGCACGCACGCACGCACGCACGCACGCACGCACACACACACACACACACACACACACACACACACACACTGTAACCATTAAATACTATATAAACCATTCCAGGTCATTTTATTTATATTAGTGTCATGCTACAAATCTACGAAATCTACGATCAATAGCCTCATAGTAGATGTGCAAAGTGTTTTCCAGATGTATCAAAACACTCCTAATATCGACATAGAAATAAATAGCGAACCCTTTCAAAGAAACCAGGTATATCTCGAATATCCTCCTGCCACAACAATTCTTCCAACCAAGTCTTTCGGTGATGAAAGAGGTGCATGTGTGCGCACACATCTTCTTAAAAATTCCATAAAAAATAAATCAATTGGAGACAGGTGGTGGTCATCATGGTGTCATGTTATTTGTCCCTAGCGACCAAGTCAATGCCAAGGAAGAGCTGATGTGTTCCGATTTGTCTGCTGAAATGCATGTGAATTCCTTCGCGCTAAAATCGAATGCGTCGACGAATAGGCATATGAACGTCATTCAGCATTTCTGGCAGAACCTCTTGCAAGAATACAAGATAAATGCAATCCTCAAATCCTTCTGGAAGAATTTACAGACCAAATATACTATATCCTACAATGTCTGTACACACTTTAAGTGCATATTTGCAATGTGAGGTATGCCACGGGTAGCTTGTGGGTTTTCATCTACCTAAGTATGGAAGTCGTGAACGTTTATCACATCCTCTAAAGAGACCAGCTTCATCAGTGAAGAGAACACTTAGTTTAAAAAGTTAATTTTTTTTCCAAATGAGGCTATTTATACTTGTAATAATAATGTGTTTTATTTTAATCATGCATTTTTTAATACTAGAATTAAATCAAACAGCAATCAAAGCTTTTTAAGACTATATTAAGAACTTATCGTGAGAGTACCTTTTCGCAATTTTAAAATGAAAAAAATTCTTAATTTTGAGAGATTAAGAGCCTTTTTCATTTAAGCATCCATTCATTTTTCAAACAGATTTTGCCCAAAAATGATTGGATTGGAAAAATTAAACTGAACTTAATAAGCATAATAAAATATTGAACAGAACTAACTCCACTAAGTACGTAAAGTCAACGAGTTCATTTGTAGTGGGTGTATGGTGTAATATATTCAACATGCCTCAACAGCAAATAACGACGTTTATTAACACGAATGCAGTTGATAAAGCACAGCAGAGTCGTGCGCGCGCAATTCACAGAAGCACACTTAAAACAAACAACAGCCCACAAGTAGTAATCGGTAGCTAACAACAACCACAGTACACAAAACGGCCAGACAGAATTCAGCAGATGAGAATCTACGTAGTTAGTACGGTGTCTCTAAACGCCTGCAATTTTCCACTGTCTCTTCGCTTTAGCTGTATCTAACTGCTGACTCACTACTTTACGACTTTTTTTATTCGCAAACGATTAATTACATCCATACTATCTTACGAAATCAAAATACTATTTAAAAAAATAAACATCAAGAGTTCTAACCCAAAGAATTTCTATTATTAAGTAGAAATGTTGAAAAAAAGAATAAAAGTCAATTTAAATTAATTTATGTTAATAGAGTATGTCAGAGCTTTCATACAAAATGACTTTTTATTAACTTTTTCTCTATAAGCGGCACCGTCGTCCAAAAGAACATTAATATGCATAAGCTCTTAAGAAAGAGGTTTCAGAAGTTTGACACTCGAAACGTTCTAAATTTTTAATCTCTTACCAGTCTACTCAAAATTAAAACATTCACGCAAACTTTTCAAGAGAAAACAGTTTCTTCCATTTCAGAGAAACTTTTAGGAACACTTCAAAACTTGACGAAAAGATATTTCAAGGGTCCTATTTGTACGGAAACTATTTATTCTACAACCCTGATGTCACTAAAATTAAAATTACAGGAATTATGTAAATAATAGTGTAGATAATTGTACAAGAAATATATAATTTTTAATAGAATATATTTTGCTTAGTAATTAGATGATTCAGCATCTCTTGTAATAAAAGTCAATAATTGTTACAAAATACTTTAAGTTGAGTATTTATAAATAAAAAATATTTTTAAAAAAGGGAGGACAATACAATTTGTTTCATGTATTAATAAAACTAAAGTAATTAGGAGATTTATGAATTTCTAAACTTTAGGAAACTATTATTCGTATAATATATGAAATATTAAGTTACATATTTTATAGAATATATCATCTCTAATTATATGTACTTACACTTGCCTGCAAAATTTCGAAATCATGAAGTTTTCTTGCTCTGAAATGTTTGCCATAAATAATAATTATAAAAAATAATTACTGTTTATAAAAATAATCATTTAAAATAAATTATTATATATAATAATTATTTTTTACCACATGAATGACAAAACATATGCCATTCTATTTTTACATTCCATCTTTGCGATCAATCACTATTTTTGCCGTATTTCCATAGATAATAAATATTACACTTAATAAGTTTTTAAATAAATAATGGTATATAATATTCTCTTGCAACGTGATAATCATAATTAATTGAAATACTTATTATTCTTGTATTTTTAAAAATTAATAATATCCTAAGTTAGTTTAATTTTACAGGCTGGATCATGCCGAAATTTGTGCACAAATTCTTGCAAATTTAAAGTTTGAATTTCAGAATAAAGAAAAATAGTTTGCATTTTACCCGCAGTTTGTTCGAAATATTCATAAAATTGCAATTATTAGTAATTCTTCTATCTACAAAATGAATGTAAGAATTATTTTTTGAAAATGAAACAATAATTTTAGTGATTACAACATTAATTTTATGTTTTCTAACATTTTTTTTAAGTTTTTTTTTATTTATCACAGAAATAAAGTTTCTGCTGTAGTAAAAAAATTGATTAAAATGTTTTCGCCGAAGTTTTTATTCTATTATAAATTTCACCAGATTGCAAATAAAAGAGAATGCAGAGAAAATTGCCGATTGCTTTTTTTCGAAAAAGAAATAGCAAATGCATACGATATCTGTAAACAAGCATTGTTTAAAACTTCACATTTCTTTATAGAGTTGTTGCTTGTGTTGTTTCCATATTATACAATTTATTTTCATAGCAATGTTATTTTTTCACAATCGATTAAAATATGAAAAATATTCTCTTTCAATATTTTAAACTCAATATTCAGGAAATTTTGAGTATTAAATTTGCTTGTGATTTTATGTTTTTTTTTCTCAGAAAAGATTTAGATACTTTATTTGTTTGTTTCAATCTGTGCAAATAACAAGTCTCAGGGGCATTTTTATTAAAAAAATGTAAAATTATTTAAATAAATTATATGAAATTACATATTTGTGTAATAACAAAAAAGTTATCTTTTATTTTCTTAAAAAATTATTACATTATCAAATAGAATACATAAATCTAAAATAAATAAAATAATTTTACTTATTTTGCAATGATATATTATGAAATGAAAGTTATGTTTAGATATTCTAATTCTCAAAATAATAAATTAAGCATAAAAAAGAATTTTCAAAATATTTGCTTTGTTGAAGCATTTTTTGAAAACATTTTTCCTAAACATTCACTTTTAATAATTAAGAAAAAAATAATTCATTTCATTGATTACAAAATTCTCTCTCTCTCTACATATAACCAGCTGGTACTCGGCGCGTTACTGCAGCAGAAGAAATAATTTTGGACATATCGTTTGAAATAGCTATCACCTTTAATTAGGAATGATAGAAAGAATGATATTTATTTTCTTATCAACAATGAACACATTCATTGAAATTTACTGTTATATAAAGAATAAGCATAAATAATATTTGTTCTATTTTTTTGACCTTATTATTCAAATATACTTTAGGGTAGACAATATTTTTTCTTTCTTTCTTCAGTAAAAACAAATACACTTCTTGCCTGTCCGACTCATGAGCATTCAACATACAAATAGCCATTTGAAAAAAAAAAAAAAAAAAAAAAAACATAAATTATTTAGGTTCGCAATAAGTTGGTTAAGAAATAAGATGGCTAAACAATGAGTTGCATAATAAGCAATAAGCATATTATAATATTAATAAGATTTAATAATTGTAATATGTCTATAACCTTCAAGCAAGTGGAAGCAATAAGTTGACAATTTTTTATAGCAATCGGATGAATGGTACGGCAGCGCATAAAATATGAACAAGCAAAAAATTCAATTTTATACATTAAATAATAAAAATTTATTTCTTCAAAATTTAACATAATATTTTTACGATAAAGAAAATTTTGAATTATATATTTTCATTTAATTTTTCTTTAAAATTTCTTGGACATTGAAACAATATAATTTCTTATCTATTAATTAAAATAGACTATCTGCAGCTAAATACATTTAAGATAATGTAAGCATTAAGACTTTTATTTCTTTGATGCTTATTCTTAAACATTGTCTTTCAAATAAGCATCAACAGCACTGTATTTTCAAGATATTTGATTTTTTTTTGTCTTTTGAAACATTTAGGATTTTAATCCTCTAACGAAACTAGGAATCGTTAATGACATCACGCAATTTCTCCGGGCGAAACATTCTGTGTTTTAAATTTGGTAGCTAAAATCTTTTCAGTTATTCTGAAAAATATATTTTTAGAAATGTAGTTTTCTTTCCAGAACAAGAGAGAGGCTCCTTTCAGTTTAAGTTAAAATCAAAGAGAAGAACAAAGCTATATACGCATGTATTTATTAAGAATATGGCATGGCCTTTCTGAAAGATACCATTTATATTGTATGTCCATTACGATTTTGTTAATAAAAATTTTATTATTCAATTATTTTAATTGATGTTTATTTAAACCATTAGTTTCAAATGAATATGATATAATTTTATTAATTGGAAAATGCTCATTCAAGATATTGATATAATGTCGTTACGTTAAATATTAATTTTTGACTTACGCATATATGCATTTTTTTAGTAGATGTGAAATATTGCTGATAAATGTATATTATACTATAATCCTCAGCAATAATTTCGCTAAAAAATTTATGAATTATATGCATTTTTGATTATATTAAATGCTACACAATATATTGCTTTATATATCGAACTAACTATCTGTTAGCAAAGTATTCAGCAATATTATGTTTAAATGACATTGAAATTATTAATTCAAAATTTAATTAATTTAATGTTTTCTGAGAAGTTTCTTAAGAATAGTAATAGCTTGAGCATTGCAACTGTGGGCGTGTTGTAACTTATGCCATACAAGACAGTTATGCATTTAGTCAGAACTTGGATTTTGCACTTTTGCGTTAATTTTGAATAATTTATTTATTGATAACTGAAAATAATAATCATATTTGTGTGCTGATGTACGTAAGTTTTAATTAAAAAAAACTGAAAGTAAGTAAATTTTGGATTATAATTAACTTGAATTAAAAACTTATTTTCAAAATCAATTTTCTTCATTTTGTTGTCTGCAACCTTATTTTCATTTATATAAATTTAGGCAACTGCGATTTAACTACTAAAAATTAAGAAAATATGAAGTTAAAAAAAATAAAATAAGGAATGCTATTTTTATATTTATGTAAGAAAAATAGGATTTGTAATATTTTTCATTTGGCATTAATTATTACAAATATTTTTTTTTTCGTTTTCAAATTTTATTATCATGGAAAAATTTCTGCTTTTGTAAAAAATGGTTAAAACAAGATTTCTAATACCTCTGATTCAGAATTATTGGCAGTAACTTCACTTCACAAATCATGGAAATTTAAAATCTATATAACTTATCATCTTTATATATCTATTAAATTTATACCACATAATACTGACGATAGTTCTACAGTGATTATTATTATTTTTGCATTTCCCTTGAAAACTGAAAGAAAAAAGAAGAGAATTAAATTGTTTAAGGATTTAAATCGTTGCTTTGCAAGCAACACAACTTATCTCTATTTCCCATATTTTATAAGAATTAAAATAAAATAAAACTGAATGTTCCAAAATCAATAATTAAGGTGGCAGATTTCTCTTTAATGAACATGACCTCGAATGCGATATATCTGAGAAAAAGCGTCCCTATTTGTTATCTTTTGCGAAATTTTTTTTCCATCGTGTAATTTTACGAGGGAATAAAATAAATTAGTAAAGATATTTATATATTAAAAAAGCCATAGAAAAATTCTGCTTCTTCCCTTTTTGCAGAATTTGAAATAAAAAAAAATTTATTCAGAAAAATTAAATAAAACATTTTATTTATATTTTGTAAAATTACATAGAAATTGAAATGAATTAATTATTATAAGTTTAATAAAGCTGGATTGCTACAGTCACTTTGTGAAAGTTTTTTTATACAAATCTGAATAATTGGAGACATGCAAATTGTCTACCAAATAAAACATTTTGTGTCAACCAATTACCTGGAATATATTTCACATATTTTCATGATACAATCAAGAAAACAAAACGTGTGATATCTGAAGGACAAGAAATCACTCAATATTCAAGTAGAAAAGTAAGATAAATATAATTTCAAAGCAATTCATGTTTTTATTTATCCTCTTTAATTGTTTATAACAGAATCTACGTGATTAGCGATTAAAATCTAGATATAATATAAATGAAAATAGGAAAGCAGCATTCGATAAATATTTGAATATATAATTTTTCTTTTCTATTTTTATATATCTTTATTCCAATATTTAAAATTTTCCACTTTTATTCTAGAATCTTCCATTTCCACTCTACAAAGACGAGGGTTAACTTTTGATAAATAGTCAACTCTGAGGGAAAGAAATGTGTCCACAGTAAAAACAGGTATCGAAACTTTGAGGAGATTTAAGGCTTAAACAGCCAATCTCTAGTCCAAAGCGAGAACAGACTAAATATGGGAAAAGAAATGTAATTTTGATAAAATGCTCGGTTGATTTTGTGAAAACTTTCAGGATAACTTCTAGCTTACATATTTATTTTTCATTCTACATTCAAGTATGAAAATATGAGCAAAATCCCTCGCAACCAAAAAGAGCTTTTGGATTTTCAACATTTATATTTTGAAAGAAAATTCTTTTGGAGCCTTCCAGTTAAACGGTTTTAGTGAAAGCAACGAAAAAAAAAAAAATATAGGAAATTGTGATATAAGGTTATTTTTAGAGACAAAATGCTTTTTTCGTATTTTAAGCGAATAATGCCTTGAAAAACAAATAATTTAAATGATTTGAAAGATTTTTATCATTTTTTAGCGAAATCCAGTCATAAATGAACTCAATATCTACAAAACTCAAAATACTAGGAAATTAAAATTTAGCTAAGAGCTTTACCATCTTTAATATAGAAGTTGAAAATTATGAGAAAAGTTTCGGGAATGGGGAGGGGACTACTCCCCTTGGTTGAATAAGATTTTCTTTTAGACTAAAACATAGAAAAAACGTTTTTATTAAATACAATAAGGTATCTATATGAATATGAATTTATTTATTTCTAAAAAGAATTTTCCATTTTTCAAAGTATTCTATTTTGAGTAAGCAATTTTTGATAAATAGCATTTTTAATAAATTATTTTCATAATTATTACCATCATTTTAATAATTGTTAGAAATTTTTTTTAAATAAATGTTTGATTTTTATCTATTTTGATATCATTTAATGCATTCATCGACTTTATAATAAATTCATTAATTGAAAATAATTATTGATGATCCCTTCTATCAATTCATCGCAACATCGGAAAAATGCAACTTCGTCGTACTGTCAAAGAGTACCACAAATATATTTTTTAAATTACTATATATTAATTATTATTTGTTTAACTCGAAGATAACTCGCAAATTTTAACTATTCTTATGAAACATTCAGTATAAATTTATTATCAATGATTCTTGAAGAATCCTGAGAATATGGTCTCAAAATATAAAACAGCATTAATGAATAATAATTATGCGGTTTGGGATTCTATTTAGAACGACAACAATTACGAGTATAAACAGTATTCTGTAAAAAAGCTTCAAGAAATTCAGCATTTTACTGATTATTCACCAGGAATTGGATAGCTAGTGAACTATTCCTGGAATGTTTCACCTTGAATAAAACTTGATTAAATTTTCTATAGTATGTGGAGACCTTTAAAATATTTTGCAAATGTTTAGTAGAAAATGCTATTTTATATTCCCAAAATAATATAATGATTTTTGTTTAAATTCTACCTAGGTTGTTGGATTATTATTACCAAGATAAATGTACCTATGAAGAATAAAAATTCATTTGAAATTTTTATACATAATTATGCAAAAATATTTTATCTTAAAATGAAAAAAGAACATTTATTTATCTGCATTAAATTCTTTTATGTCTTTGTATCTGTATTAAATTTTATTTCTTCAATTTCAAAATTTTTTATTCTTTAATACTTCAGTTTCAGATATTAGACTTATGAATAAATTATTTTAATTCCAATGAAATAAAGTTTATATTTAAAATCAATAGATAGGAATTCTTTCACAAATTTTTGTGTAAGATTATTGAACGATGATTTTTTTTAAATGCAAATAAAAAATAAAACTTCACAAATGTAATTTTTGTTTATTTTACCCTGGGTTAGATATTATTAAAAATTAAACTAAATAAAGAATTGAGGGGAAGATAATTTTTTCAACAATAGAATGTTTTGAAAAAAGGAAAGATATGGAATAAAAGAATGAAAGTTTAAGTTCTTTATTTGTTCATAATTTGAATATTGAGGAAATTTTTACTAGTTTGGATATTTTTCCTAAACAGAACAACAAAACGAAATGGCGTAAGAAAATTAATATATTAGAAAAAAGAGATTTTACTTTTTTTACAATTTCAAAATTTTTGCTTTTATTTTCACTAGAGGAAACTTTGAATCATTTGACAATTTAAAATAAAGATTTTCCCCATAATAAATATCCTTAGATTTAAAAAGAAAAACAGCCAGAAGCCATATAATGGAAGAGAATAGAAACGGATCAGGAAAAAGAATATTGCCTAAGAGATTTACAGATGACACTCTTTTTTTTTCTTCTATAAAATATAAATCCTTTTCTGCTAAAGAAAAATGTTTTTTATTTAGCCGTGTTTCGAACTAATTATTACATTTACAATAATTTTGAGTTTTCATTTACAGAGCTGGTTTATTTAATAGATTAATATTTTGCTTAATATGGTTCTATCTTAGTTGCAGATAATGCTCTCACGTTTATAATATTCTCAAATGTAAATTTTGTCCGAATACAGTAATTTTAAATGCTTAATTTTTCAAGAATTTGTATAAGTTATGATATATGTGTTTTTTATTTCAATTTTTAGTTCGAAGTCTAGTATCTGGCACTTTCGGTATGGTGAAGAGTGGTTATTTTGAAAGACATTACTTTCTAATAAATTATTTCTGAAAAATACTACGACATAATATTAAAAAAATAAAATTGTAAAATGTAATTGTATCTTGGTTGTATCTTGTTATATTTAAAAGTTCCCTATTAATATTAAGTGCATCCTGTATTTTGCTATTAAATAATGTCACAAACTCTAAAATGTATCAATTACAATAGAAAAATAACAATTATACTCTAGTCTTATAGCAGACGACGAGGGAATGATTCGATCCATGTATTCTGCGGTATTCGACAAAATCTGCCTCCATTTTAAATAATAAAATATATGTAACTGAAAGTAAGATACTTCGAAATAAAAATGCATTAATGTGATATAATTTAAAAAAAGCTTTTGTATGTTTCAACAAACACAGCCAATATTTTATGACTTCATTCCAATTCATTGCAGACAATAGGATAAACACCATCTGGTTCAAAAGTAATACTAAAATTTTCAATCTACGCAAATGATTTCTTTTCAGTGATTTAACTCAGCACGATAAGATCTGTTATGAACATCCATCTCATTGGCGACTGTGAAATTTCGAAATATCGAAAGGAGTGATGGAGATTTATAGAATAAATTTCGATGTGGAAAAGAAGTTATTACTTTTAATTTTCAGTCATAAGATATATAATAAAATACAGCAGCGCATGTAAATTATATATAAATATTTACTTGGCATATTTTGTATGATACTAGAGAAAGAGATATAAATAAGAACAATCTTCCGAAATAACAATATTTTTTACAAGAAATTCTAACTTTTTGAAAGTATCTAGCATAACGGGAATTTTAATGCATTAGAAGAGAAAACTGAATCGGATGGATTAGAGTTGAAAGTGGCTGCATGAAATGTTGAATATGCGACTTAATAAGAAAAACCTATTTAGTTGCAGAAGAAATGTTTTTTATGTTGTTTTCTTTATAAAGGTTGCAGTCTCTTAAGAGAAGCAAATAAACCTCATAAAAGTTCATTAATGTTAGTAGCATTGACCATTATGCTATATCTGGAATTCGAAGGATTGCAAAACAAAGAAATGAAACAAAGGTGTCTTTTATTTAAAGACATTATGAATATTTTTAAAGAAGGTATTGCCTCAATTTTAAAAATAAGGATCTCTTTTCCATTTTTAATGATAGGTAGGATTTAGGGAACGCAGGATGAGTGTTTGCATTTAAATATTTCTAAATTACATTTATTGACATTATAATCATTTTGATCAGCAGTATATTCTGTACACGTATTTTTATCACCACATGATTGTAAAAAAAAAATCTGTACCATGGCATTGAAAACACTTCCGAGGAATAAAAATGCTGGAAAAAAATGTCGTAATGCAAATTGCTGGCTGGTATGATTTCGGTAAATCAGAAATGTAAAAACTAAATGGTTTTGTCGGCATTTATTATCAATAATGCGATAGAATGATTTGACTAGGAGTGCAAACCTGTTTTGAATAAAGTTCTTTTACCATTCTGCTTTAGAATATTACACAAGAGTTGGATTTGAGTTACTTTTCTCAACTCTTACAAGATATATCTTTCTTGTCAAGCATCTTAGTTAGGTTATTGAGTGTTTTTACTTGAGTTTAAACTACAATTTGAATCAAAAGACATTCAAATTTCACTTTCTCAATACCGGTTCCTAAGCCAATAGAAAATAAAATTAATTTGTAAATGAGGAAGCGATGCGACCAGTGAAATATGTCTGTTGCATGTATTACAAAGAGTAGAGAATAAGGATGAAGTGTTGTTTCAGTGACGATATATAAACAGATATATAAACGCACCCCGAGGAATCTAATAAACAAAGGAAACTGCTCACTCAAGAAATTCCTAGTCTCAATATATACCTTAGAACTTACCCAAACCTATAAATTAAAGGCTACTACTATCACTTTTCACTCCAGATCCTAACCACTTCAGAATGTGATTCCTTCACTTGACCTCCAGAATGATAATTAGTTGAGTATCTAATTATCACATGAATCAACATAATGGGACAATCAGTGCACTATCCGTACAAAAGTCTCCATAAATGGATAATATTTAAAAAGTTAAAGTGGTCCATGGGAATAACAAGAGAAAAGAGCTGGAAAAGCTTCTTACTTAAAATTACATAGCTAATCAAATGAAAAATAAAAGCAAGGGAGGCGATAAATTTGAAAAGGAAATTATGCTTCGTTGTCTTGGGATTAGGACATCAGTACTCATCTAATTAAAATAAGCTATTGGGTGTTCTTGTAACGGGATTACATATTCAATTGAATATATTATATATATTCATATTATATATATTCAAATACCCTAAGAACATTGGTTTTTAAATTTAAGTAGCAAAATGTTTATGCAATTCTTTAAAATAGTTATCGCTAATATTTAAAAATCGACTTCGCTTAAAGTTTAAAGAATGGTTAAGGAAATAGGTGAAATCTTTTAAAAAAGAACTGTTAAGAAAATGAGCAACAAACTTATTAATGAATAATGCGTAATAATTCGGAAATTGTTATCTTGCAAAGAATGACTTTTAGCAGAAAGACAATATGGCGCCAGAGAAAGTCATTCGTTGAATAACTTTCTAGAGACCTCGCTGTTGCAATTAGAAAGATAATTTTTAGACAAATCTTCTGCAGATGCCGAACTGAGAAAGGTTTTAAGGTTGGCGATCAAGGCATGCGTTACCCTGAACAGATTATAGAACCTAAAAGGGCTATTACGACCCACCCGAAGTAACATCGAAAAATCTGAGTGACCGGACAGCCGCAACAGCAACACAGGCATGAACTATGGTTGAGTGCTAAGGGCCATCACCGGCTATGGTACAACCCTTCCCTTGAGGAAAACTTCGTTATCATAGGTAGGAAGCCGATCCTACTCTCACCTATTTCTGTATCACCCGGGTAGCGAGAATCAACCACCGTTCTTGAAGCTTCTCATCCACAATTACGAGGAACACCAAAGTGGTAGGAACAGACTATAGAAGAAAGACCCAATGTTCGAATCAAGGTCACCATTAGGGGATATGGTATATTTGAAGCCATTTCTATTTCAAAATAATTCTCGCTAAATCAATATTTGAAAAGAACATAAAATCCTTTATCATTACATCTATCAACATAGAAGATATTTATTATCGTTTAGAAAGAAATCATATTTAACGAATCTTCATCTGTAAACGCTTTGGTTGCAAAATCATTAAACACATAATGGTAAAAATATGGAATAATACTCATGTTGTAAACTAGTCATGTTTGTAACACGTTTGTTTACTCGAAATATCATTTTAGAAGCCATTCATATAGATTGCAGAACTATTTAAAATTCAGTTGTATTTTTAAATAGATCCTGATGTTTGATACAACAGAAAAATATAAATTTAAGAGAAATTAAAATTTATGTGAGAATGAATTAACTTTTTCATCGCTTGCATTCAAAATAATAAGTAAAGCGTTTAGATATTCGTTATATTTGGCAGCCGTACCAAATTTTTAAATTTTATTAACGTGTTATTTAAGAAGTACTAATAAGCAAAACTTTTTAGATATCCATTTTTAAAAAGATAAATAGTGTTTTTTTTTCTTTTTGTAATCAAAATATGTGAAAGGAATTAAAAATGAATGTTCATAAATGCGCATTGTAAATGAAATTACAAGTATTTAATTAGAAAGCACATTCATCAAACCATCACATTATTAACAAAAAAGTCAAAAAGTTTCGAAAAAGTTTTTTATTATTCAAAACTTATCAAATGAAATAAAAGAATTATTTTATTCAGTGAGTCACAATTAAGAATTTTTTTTCTAAAGTGTATAATATCAATTTTATGTTAAATGAAAACCTATTTTGGAGTTAATACACTGTTCAGTCATATTAATGTGACCACCGCCTACTTTTGACGTCAACGTTAAATAACCAATAGCAATATATATATATATATATATA
>JAPMOR010030028.1:485521-525894 GCA_026543865.1 Argiope aurantia
TATATATATATATATATATATTGACAAAGATATTTAAAAAACAAAACAAAAAAAAGCTAAAAGTATTAAGTAAAAATAACATAATATAAAGTCCCGTGCAAAAATAAATATAAAACAAGAGATTTCACCTTGTGGGGCATCGATAATATCGAAAATAAAAGCTCAAAGATGCATCTATAAAAATTATGAAGTTAAATAAAACAATTACACGCAGCATTGCAAGTCTTAAAAATTACTATTTTGAATGATTCCTTCAATTTAAGGAAAACAACCCATTTATTGATTTATTAGAATGATAATTTCTTGAAACTTAAAATGGTACAAAAATTATTTTTATATTAGATATTCGAGGAACTAATTTTGCAAAACATTAAAAACTGTTTAGATTTTAATTAACTGAAATTTTGATTACATTTTTGATGTTGAAAGTTTGAACCTTTTGTTTTTACAAGTATAAAAGCTCATAAAAATTACACAAGAACAGTAGCTTTTTATATGAAGCATACACGCATTCAAACATCCAGTTGTAAGTGTATAGAAATTGCACGAAGTGAATCTCACGTGCGAAACCCTCATTGGGAAGCGAACAAATTATTGCTATTGGTGATCGAATGGTTAGCATGTCTACCCATCATTAATTACTCTCTGGAGAAACCACCACTTGTTTATCTGATACTGTTTACCAGAAAAACAAGTACCGAGTACCATTTATTGTGGAACTAGCCGCCTTTGGCGACCAGCCGGTTCGCCAATATTACCGCTCGCTACAATTTTCAATTAAGCATTTTAAGTAACTGGTCTCTTAATAGATTCTCAAACAAAACAATTTTAATCTTCAAATTTTGATAGTCATACCAAACTTATACTGTTGTTTAGATCGTTTCGTTCAATTTACTCTATATATTTTGCTAATTTGTTGTCATTTCCGGTAAAACGTCAACTTTAATTTAAAGTGAAAATGATGAAATTGCAATTAATATAAAGATATTTTTTAATAAAACCAAGCGTTTTATTTTATTTATCATCTTTATTGCTATTTATTTATTACTATTATTATTGAATATGAGTATTGCAAACAGAATATCTCGGTATTTAACTCTTATGTGAACTACAAAATATTTTTCATAATTTATGTAATATCTCAAAGAATAATTCAACAAAAATTTCTCAGATTTAGCATAAAATTCAGTTTTTAGTTTTGCTTTCAAAAGGATTGAAATGAAATCAATAATAACATTTTGCTCCAGCATATAAATATATTTCAAAAATTATGAAATCTAAATTTAATGCAGTAAGGTATCATATTCTGAACAATATTCTGGACACACCAAATTTTAAATAAATGAATGAATGTTTCTATTTTTCACAATCAACTAAGACTTATTTATGAAGTTTTGAGTGTTAAAAATTTAGAAAAACTCAACATTTTCATAATCTTAGGCCAATTAATCTTGAGAAACCTGCGCGCTGATTGGCGTATTTTTTTTGAAACGATCGATGGAAAATCTAAAATTATCCTTTTTTTTATTGAATAGTGCTATTCAAATTTTCATAAATAAGTCAGTTTAAGTGATTGATTTAGTTGATTGGAAATTAATTCTTTTTATTTAAAATATTAGTGTTTCAAGAACATTTTGTTATTCGTGATTTCGGCAGCAGAAGCTTTATGTAAAATCAAAAATTCGTTATTTATTAGAGCATTTATTGAATTAAGTTACATAAAATATAATCATTTTTCTATTTAAACCATTTTAATAAATCTGCTGTGTTCGTGCGTCAACAAAAATAGAATGCAGACAAACTTATTATGAAACTAAATCTTATTACATTATAGATAATATTATCAAATTTACATCAACTTATTTTCATTCAAAATTCTAGCATCGTTTTTAAACAACAAATTAAAAGTTCCAAAAATATCACTGTTGCTAATCTGAATTTCACAACTATTTACAAAATAAAATTTATAATTATTAAAATAATCGTTTGCTACTTTTAAATAAAATATTTACGATTTATGTCGCAACAGATCTGTGTATTACTAAAGGTTTACAAATTAGCTGTGTGGCCCAGATTTGAATGGATATCCTGTTCATATTAAACAAAACTTGCATTAAAATAAAACTGATTTATTGGATTAATAATATAAATAGTGTAAAAGATCATAAAAGAATTTTTCTTGAATTTATTTTTTAGAAAAAATATTTCATATTTGTTTCATTTCCTACAGACACGTGACGAAAATTATATTTGTGCAGATTTCATTTCCAAAAAGATTTAATTTATTTTCAGTTAGAGCTTTAATCAATGTGATGGCAACACTTTGAAAAAAGCTATTTTTTTTTTCTCCTGAATGCGAAACGTGCTTAATCCTCATTTTTATTTTTGACGAAAAAAATTATTGAAAAAAATAGTTAAAATATTTATTTAAAAATTCATTAAAAATAGAAATTTAATTTTAAGATTAAAACAGTAGTATCATTTAAAAGATAAATTTTTTATCTTTAACTTCATGTAAAAATCGTTTTTGTGCGGTAATATTTTCGACAATTATAGCAGAAACACGTCAAAATTTCGCTTAATTTTTAAATAAATAAAATTCTAGTTAAAAATTCGAAAAAATAACCCCCAGGTGCACATTCCCGGCCTCCAAGGTATACACGTGCCAAATTTGGTAGCTGTAGGTTGAATGGTCTGGTCTGTAGAGCGCCAACACACACACACACACACACACACACACATTGAGCTTTATTATAAGTATAGATAAAAAAATGGAGCTAAATTATCCTAAAAACAAAACACTAACAAAAAACAGATATTTTTAAAATTTACTGAGAATTTGAAAAAGGTTCTAAAATAAGCAAACGCATTTAACGTTCACTCCGTTAAATTAAATTATATACTATTTATTGCAGAAACATAAATCTATCTTTTTGGGTTATTTTTCAAACTGTGTACAATCTAATTCACTTCAAATTCTTAAAATTTATAAAAAAGTCTTGAGTACATAATTATCAAGTCATTGAGTATATTTAATTTATCTAGTTTTTTGACAAAATAATTTTCCCACACCTTTTAAAGAAATGTATACACGCATATTCTTTTATGAATTCTTTATTTAAAGTTCTTATGTAAAACTAGTTTAAGGGAAAAAAGCAGTAAAACATTTCAGAAGATAAAATATTGAGTATTTGCGAAAAATAATTCTTTATATTTGACCAAAACCGAAGATAGTTTTTCTCATATAAAACTCATTTCAGCAATAGAACAAAAAATTTCTGAAGATAAATAGAAATTAATAAAATTTTTAGAGGTTCTAAAGACGTCTGAGTACAATACAATGGGTTAACAAATAGCCCTTAATAATGCTGATATACATTCAGCCTTTATTATTGCACAATAAATGGCGATCATCAGTCAAATTCAATTTTAAGCGTATAATTTCTGGAAATTCTTTAAAGCAGTAAACAGCGAAATTCATTTAGAAAGTCAGGAATTTGGAAAAGAATTTCATCAGCGGTTCTGAAATATCTTAGAAAGCAAATCGATCAATTTTATAAAAGGAATTCCAAATGTTCGTCTTGGTCGACTTTTTCAGTCTTTTATTCAGATATGAAAATCGAATAATATAATTAATTTTTGTATGGATCATCTAATAAAGCAAATTTGAAAAGAGAATTCAAAATCTAAAATGTGAAATTTTTAATCTTTGTTTACTTCACATTATTGTAAAAGGAAATATCCTGCTATATTTAGACATTATTGAAAAAGGAAATATCCTACTATGTCTAGATATTATTGGAAAAGTAACCATAATACTATTATTTTTAGTTTTTATTGAGATATTGGCTGAGTTGGACTTCATGGCGCAAGAGCCATATTTATTTATTGAGAGATAACAATCTCCGTACTTAAATGAAATTTTAAATGTATAAAGATATTCAAAAACTATTGAGGAAACGTTATTGTAAGGAATGAAAGTAACGACAAAATTTTCAGCTTATTAGATTTTCAGTTTCTTCCAATAAAGACTGCAATTAAATTAAATTGTAATTTCCAATTGAAATATTTATTTATTGTATACATAATTATTTAGAGTTTTTGTATAAATAGTAAATATTAAACTTTTAACTGCCCTTTTTGAGTAATATCAGTCAAATTAATAGGGAAAGATTACTACAAAATCCTTTAATGAGGCTTTGGGGAACTGGAAAGTATTGTATTTGTTTAAGACATTCTAAATGAATAGTTCAGTGAAAGTGTCATGAAAAATAACAAAATAATGAAATGAAAACATAACATCAAATTCACTGGGTTCAGAAACATGCTTTTAAATTTGAAACAGGACATGTTACTGGATAAGTTTTGATTGAAACTCGTTGCGGATCCTTTTGTTTGAAACATGATAATTATGATACCCTTTGAAATTAGAGAGCAACATTTTTAAAATAGAACTTTTTCAATATTCAGATTCTGAAGAACAGAAAAATATTTATGAACATTTTGTAAAGCCCTGTTTATAAAAATATTCGATTTTTTTTCCAAAACTGGGGAGTTATTAATCTGAAATTTCGAATAATTATTTATTTCGATATAATATGTACTCATGGAGAGTTCCAAAAATTTTACTACGATAAAGAAAAAAAATGAAACATTATTTTCACGTTTGCTGTTTTTTTATATTTATTAAAGACCTAATTAAGTTATGATGACATTCGACACTTCATGGTAAAGGCCATTATAATTTCTTCAATTGTATAATTTCAATTTTTCCTTTGAGATTAATAGAATTTTTATTCAAATGCGGAGAACCAGTATTAAAACTTATACTTTCCGTCTGCCCCATTATCCAGCAACTTTTTTAGAAATACATTTATAAGTCTCTATTTAATTAGCATTAGTCTATTTAAATCAATAAAATTGCATTTGTTCATTTTTTTAGAAAAAGGTACAGTTCGATTGAACTAAAAATTAATTTCCTGCTTTTTCAGTATTATCTGATATCATAGTTTGTTATGTTATCAATGTTTCAAGTAGATGTTATCAGTGTAATATCATTTTAGTAACAAATGTATCTAAACTAAATTAAATAAAAAATCTCGTAAATTAGATTGTTCTCTCGTCATACTGGCTATATTTAAGATAAGTTGCCAAGTTCTATATTCTTAGATCTTTAAAATATGACGGTAACGAGAAAGTTCCTATTTTCCTTACTGGAATTTCTTTTAAGAAACGGATCAATAATCTAAATTACACTTGACTGATTTGTGTAGTAGAAAATATGTTTTTAATGTAACACAATATAAGATTTTTATGTATTTGAAATTATTATTATAGTAAGTAATAATAATCTAGGACTTCTGCAGCATTGTATAACCAATACTGGTTATTCTTTCACGTGAAATTATCAAAAGTTTTTTTTTAAATTCTAAAATGAGATTTATTTATATATATTATTTTTCAAATTTGAAAGATGGTTGCTAGTTAAACATTAAAGCTCTTTGCTGATTTTATGAATGTCTGCCAAATAGGCATAAATATGTGTTTAGAAGTCGAAGCATATTTTAAAAAATATCCTTTTTGTTTTTGTTTTTAGTAAAGGGGAATAAACTTGGATAGCTGTAATATTTTTTTAATAATTGAATCTATTTAATTAATAAATATTTAGGAAAAAGGTATTGCTTAATAAGAAATAATTTAGGACTCATTGATAAACATATAAGTATCTATTTTGCTTGCAATAATTTTAAATTGGAAAAATTGACAATATCTATGCTGTTTTGTGACTTACAACACTTTACAAGTCCGCTAACAGTTATGTGTCAGGGATTTAAGCCGAATCAGTGTCTCTTGTTTTTTCATTAGCGCCAAATAGGGCCAATATTACGACTTAGCTACTTCATGCATCACATTCGCTTGCAGAAACCCTTTTTCACAGGGCGGCACATTCACATACCGAATAGATAGAACACAGAAGAAGAATAACCATGCCTGAACCGGGACTCGAACCCAGGACGTCCAGATCACGGGGAAAACGCACTATCCCTATATCAGGACGCCTGCGACAATATCTATAAAATTCCTTGCCTATCTAACCTTACTAAGTCGACCCAGTTTACTTGTCGATTAATATAACTAATGTCTGAAATTAACTAATGTTTTAATTACTCTAAAAATTAAACATGTATTTTAAAAAGAGGACAAATTTGCTAAATAACAGTAAAATGAATAACTATACTTTGAATAAATATTAAGAAAGAAGCACGCAGCTGTTTATTTATTTCAAAAACAAAAATACCTCTTTAGAGAACATTTATTACATGTGACAGAAGCAGCGCAAAACCTATTATTAAATCGTACTCGGAAACTTACTCCTTCAGTTCAGAACATTTATTGATTTCAAATGTATATGTTTTACAATTTGTCAGGTAGCATCAAGAATATTCTGAAACTGTTACCTGTTTCTTCTCAGGCGTGTTATTTAAACCACAATCTGCCAGCAAAAGCTTTCAACGCATCATTCAGTGTTGGAATATCCTTTTGTGCCACGTAGTGATAATTTTTCTCAGGGTGTTTTATTTTCATTATTATAAAAGCTTTTGAAGTTTCACGTTGTCAGGGGCACATATGGGGTACCAGATATTATTATACATTGCGACAGGAAGTCACCCCTTTACATATTTCATAAACGAAGTTGAATGACAGCATGTAGTTTTCTTTGTCAGAGACGCATGTAATTTCAAAATTCGTGTGAGCCGTTGCATAAAAGCAAGCACGAATTTGATTACATAACACTAGCAGCGTAAAAAAAGTTTCTTAGTAAGCTTTATTTAATTTGAATTATTTTTATTCTTCTTACTCTATTACAAAAGATTCATGAAATGTTTTATAAATGATGTGAACTTTTCTTAACTACGTGAAAGAAATAACTATTCAAATCAAATATATATATATATATATATATATATATATATATATATATATATATATATATGGTCAGAAAAGCGAAAAATTAAAATTAGCTTTATGTTTCATTAATGGAATTCACTGACACTGAAATTACTGGTAACAGGAAAACAATTTTCAGTCAAGTTGCAAAACAGCAGTAATTATGATACAAACGTGACTTGCTTATCATTTTGGAAAAAAAAAATTGGTCACAAAATGCTTTTATATAAAGTGTATGCATACTTAGCTAATTCTAACGATATTCGTTGACATTTTAATAATCGGTGTGATTGTAAGACAATAACGGTTTCCAAACTCAACATCTTTTTCCAGAGTAATACGTCTTGTATGATAGTATTCCTTACCCTTGCTTTAGATTGCTTTTTTTAAATCAAGAAACTAACAGGATATTAAATTTTTATATTAAAAATGTTGTAATTAATTTCTTCTAAATATTTATAGAAAAATAATTAAATTGCATTTATATCAAGCATGAATAATTAGCAAGCAAGTTTCTGAATAAAATGTTAACAAATTTTAAAATGTGATTTTCATGATGTTAGTATATTCTGAAAAGGAATCAACTGAAAATAAAAGCTGCCTTAATAAGAACTCATGGTTTTGAAATGTCATCATGAAAAAATTGCGAAAAAAATGTGAATAACAATTTAAGCACAGGATATATTGTATGTTGACTTTGGTATATATTTATACGTATTACTTCTTTTTTGAAAGGTCTCATTTTAAAACAACAAGAACAAATCAAATCGTACCTTCAGTAAGTAAATAAAATGTGACAAAACTTTTACAAAAAAACTTTTTTTCCGAAACTTTTCCTGAAAATATAAAATTAATTCAGTTCTATGAAGTATTAATATAATTATCAAGTTACTCATTTTTAAAATTGAAGGTCTGCAATTTTCTTTAATTCGTGAATTGCCTTCTTTAGTATTTGAAAATAAAGTAAAGAAAAATGCATATTGCAACTTCGCAAGATTTTTTCATTTGCATTCATTTTCTCAGCGACTACTCCAAAAAAATAAAGAAAATGTCCTTTTCGTCTTAGTTATTGTCTCTAAGTTTTTTGCGATCACTTATAAATGAAACCGAATATAATAATTTCTTAGTTTAGCATTGTAAACGTCCGTTTTTAAAGTAAAGCGAAGATCATTTTGAGACTTGACTTTTAATTTCGAGTTGTAATATAACAATTAAAATGAAACGTTAGCCTATGCATGTTCTCTAAACTACCACAACATAAAAATCGGGGGACATTTGATATTCGATATTTTTCCATATCCCAGTGCCATGTAAACTTTAAATATGGAACGAAATCAAGAATCCACAATCTTGATGTTGAGACTATATTATGAAACCAGTATAATTTTGAAAAATTAAGAGCTTTCTTCATATCTACTAGTATCAACTTCTAACTTCTAAGGGATCGGTAAGCGAAAACTTTCAGAATAGAAGTTGTGCATTATGATGAGGAATTGGAAATTTCTACTCATTCTTTCCCCTCTTTGATCTGGATGACATAATTACGAATTCGTTTGAAAGTTTTCCTCTCCTTATAGCTTATTCCCTACCTACTAATTTTAACATTATTCAATGTATTTTGTTTATATATGCATAGCTTTTAAACCAGGAATGATTTTGGGTTCCAGAGAAGCTGAATAGTGACATGCAGAATTTTTCATGAAACATGCTATGAGAACATTATAATGGACAGTCTGTCTATAAGGGATCTACCGAATATGATAATCATTAAAATTAACATTAGCGCATTGCGCATTTTAGTTGAAAAATATCACCAAATTTTATTCATTCTAAAAATTTCAGGGGTGAAATATTTTTCCACATTTTCTCCAATCTTTGACAACTAAAGTTACTCTATGTATCTTACATTTAGTTTGCACACTGATTCTGAAATTAGAGTCACACTTTCAATAACTTCATAATCGCAAATATTTTTTATTCAGTATCGATGACATTTATTAAGAAGAATCAATAAATATTAGAAGAATATAAATAATAAAACTTTTTAATGAAAAAATGGTAATTATTATACTATACATTATTTGGAATTTAAAGTAAAAGAAGAATAAAAACTAAGAACGATAATAAAAAATAATGAATATATGGCGCCGACAGCAAAAAGAACTTTTGTCACACAAAAATATGATACAGGACATTTACAAATCTGGAATATAATTACTAATTTTCAACTACGACAAATATTACCAGGACAAATTTTTCCAAATTCAGTGCATATATGTCATTTTATTTTTCAATAAGAGGTAAAGACATAATTTGATAGAACTGGAAACTAGGAATTTAATTTAAAATAAAAGAAGAACTAAGGAATAAAATGCTGAATTAACTTATCAAAAATTGTCAAAATGAAAAAATAAAAGTCATTTTTATAACTTAGTAATTGCAATAATTCTATCAGATTTTCAATTCAATATGAGAATCGGTAATGACGTTCTTAGATTTCATAAAAACAGCTTTGTCCTAACATGGATAAATGATTAAAACATTTTATAAATAATTATCACAGAATTTATATAATTATTTTCCTCTGCATTTCTTCAATTAATTATAGCTTTATGAATATCTTATATTTCATTTTAAAATTAATTTCATGTTATCAATTCAAATGTGAGTAAAATAGTATTAATTTGAAAATTTAATTAAATGGCAATGAAATAAAACAATGTATCCTTTATATTTTCTTAACACCATTTCAAGCTCATATTAAATCAAGTTAAAAAAATTTCGAAATCCATATTTTTTTGTAGAGATATGAATTGGTGATTAATTTTAAATGAGCAAAAAAATAGTTTAATTTCGGAAAAACTGATATAAATTGCAAAAGTGCTTTACATTTTAATAAATATAAAGAATAATAATTAATTTATCATTGTCTAAAATAATTGATATATGTAAGTATTATTAATTCAGCTTTTTCGCTTCGAATTATTTTAATAAATTTCCGTACCATTTTTATGGTAAAATAAACACATACTCTTCATGAAACAACGGTATTTATTAATTTTCCAGATATACTGAATTTTTGAAGAACTAAAAATAGGTCCTTTCATAATGCATTTTGTGTATAATTTCAAAAAAAAAACAATTATAATATCTTAGAATAATGAATTTATGTTAAAATGGTATCAAAATGTTTATTAGTCTTGAAACCTCATTGGTTGTCTGGATATACTTTTCAAAAAATCATTCTAAAAATTCCATTCTAGATTTGTTTGCAAATTTCAGGCCCATTAACATGAACATATTATCAAGTTATTTTTCATATGTTATTAATATTCTGTATTAGTTAAATCAACAAATTATTAGATGTATGGATAGTATAATTCTACAAATTACTTTTCATTTGTTATTGATATTTTGTATTAGTTAAATCTGCAAATTTTTAGATGCATGGATAATATAATTCTACAAATTACTTTTCATATTTTATTGATATTTTGTATTAGTTATATCTGCAAATTTTCTGATGTATATTCTACAAATTTTTGGCAAAATATATGCATATTCTGCAAATTTTCAGATGTCTGTTCTATTGTATAATCCTACAAATTATTTTTCATATGTTATTGATATTTTGTGTGAGTTAAACTTGTAACATTTCAGATTATAATTCTACAAGTTCAGTAACATTTCAGATGCTATCGACGCTGAATTAAGAAGAATAAAATTTTTAATATCCTAGATCTTTGTGCACAATGCTTTATTTTTTTATCTCATGCTTTATTAAAATAATTGTCTTAATATAAAAAGGAGCAATTTGGATGATTTGAAACAACATAAATTTAATGATCCTGAGAGAAATATCGATTACCGTTAAAACACCTGTATTCACTATTATGAGAACGCGTGATGAATCTTCTTCACGATGAGAAATTCGATGATTTCACAAAAGAAATTCGATGCGTTGCACTCTTTAATACAAATAAAATTTTGGTTTTTATTTGGATTTATTTCAGTAGAAGATATTACCTTGAAATCCTTTTTGAAATCCCTTATTATTCTACATATTGTATTATTGAGAAAATTTCGAGTTTAAAAGATTTTTGTCATCTCTTCTTAAAATTTGCATTACGATAATTAATTTGCATTATGATAATTAGTAATTAAAGAATGTTTAAATGTTTTCTTTGTAATTTATATTGCAAACATTAACTTCCTATAAAATTTTACAAATATATAAACGTAATGATATATTTTAATCTAAAGTGAAGCCTAATTAATTTTCTGACTTTTTTTTTATCTTAATTTAACCGATATTAACTTCATTCTAAAATGTTCTCTTGTTCCCTGATCTATTTCCTACTTTTTTTATTTAATTTATTCTGCATGCGCTCTGTAAAATTCTTGAAGTAAACATTTTATCACCCTCCGAGTGAAATGATAAAAATTCTTAATGCTTAACACGGTCTTTTACCGATACTTAAAATTCTTTTACCTAAATCGACACGTGTCAAAGAAATCAGAATCTCTTAGTATAAAATCACTGAGGGAAAAATTTCGGGAAAACTTTTATCATCGCTTCTTGTTCATAATGAAATTAAGTAAAGTTTTAAAATTTTCAAAAGATTTTTCTATTCGGATATGCAGCTGTTTTAAAGCATGTTTTTTTTTCTATTCGGCCAAGAAATTGCTTAAAAAATATATTTACATAAATGAAACTAATTTGAAATATGACATGCAGTTTTTAAAGGCATTACTAAAGTTGTAATTTACTTTTTAATAAAAAAATATCCAGAGTTTTATCCAGTTTTATCAAATGTTTCTTCCCTTTAATCCCACATTTATTTATAATATTACTTTTTTTATTATTAACCAATGAACTAATAAATAAAGAAATTTACTCTTGATAATTCTATCTCGGAACTGAGGGGATTATTGTGTCATTAAATGTGCATTTTTTCAAAAATCCTAAAATTATGTTTTTGTTTTTATGAGTCGAGAACCTAAAACCATTTCTGGAATGCTTTAACTAATATCTTTGTATTGCACATGATACTTGTGAAGATGTACGTCTAATATTTACTGTAGTGTAATTATGTATTTTTAAAATAAAATGTTGCAAATGCAAACTCATACCATTTTTGAAGAAATCAGAAAATTCATTGAATATTCTTACTCCACAGATTAAAAAATGCATGATTAAAAATGCTTGTTTAAAATGGAAGTTTACGAAATATAAGTTTTATAAAAATAAATATAGAAGAGAAAAGAAAATATTACAATCAATAACGGAAAATGTCTCAACCATTTAGATATTTAGATCATTACATTACAGTCGCGAAAACCTGACGCTCTTCTTTATTTTCGAACTAAGCAACAGAATAATAATAATATGCATTCCTAAAAAAAATTAACCTCAAAATTGGTATGAAAATTTTCATGCGTTTTAATTGTATTTCTTTTTTATTATGCTTATATTGCAAGACATTACAAAAAACTGAAGTGAGAAAAACCTTTGCCTTGTTTAAAAGCAATCAATGCAAATTAAATCATTTATCAGAACTTTTACCTAGATGCACTTGCAAGACACTGAGATAAGTTACCTTTAAAGAATGAAATTAAGTGAATCAAAATAAAAGCATATTAAATTGAAAGAAAACCAACAAATATAAAGATATAATTTATTATATTTATATTATTTATTATTATTTTATAATATTTATATAAAATAAGATTTAATGGATAAAAGCGAGGCACATACGCGATTAAATTAATATTTCACCTCAATAAGAAATGCGTTTTTTCTTATTCAATTATACAACTTATTCAGAATCACACAGCGTCAGCACTGTAGCGTAATTACTGCTGAAATTAATCATACATATTAAACGGAAAAAACTTTAAAAAATGGAGATTTAAATGGAATAAAACTTAAATACAATGAAAGAAATAATTATTAAAAACTGGGCCCGCAATAGTAAAATATTTTTCAAGAAAATAAATGGACAAATTACTTTGTTAGCAATAAAAACTTATTGGACCTTAAATAATGTACATCTGTACCATCAATAAGGTAGTTACTTAGAAAATGTTGACAGATCGTTTATATCTTGTCCGAACTAAGGTTTAATCAACGAAATGGCTCTCCGACATTTAATTGGTTTCTGTGGCTTCTGAGCACAAGGAATGTTCCAAGAACCTTATTGACCTCGTGATATTATCCAGGGACTATGTATTGATCACGAGGTGAGTGATTAATTGAATGGCCCAGACTATCAGTGGCAACCGGTTTCTTTTTTATGAAAAGACAGACAATCCCATAGCGAAAGAAATATTTCTGTGCAAATCTTGCAAACCTGAGGCATTTTTTTCTAAGATTATATATAATCCAGAAAATACTATTTTCAGATATTTTAAAGCAAAAATTATTCCAGTGTGTCCTCCAGTGCAGAGAAATGGATAATAATTTTTATATTATTTGAATAACGCAAAATATCATATATTCTCAAAACGTAAAGTATAATTCATAAATCATATTATATGAAAATCATATAATGTATTAGAAAACGCTTATCAGAATAATAAAATGTATTTAATAATTTAGTAGTAAGTAGTTATTATTAGTTTGTTATAAGCCGCTTAGTAGAAAAATAAACTAAATTTTAACTATAGGAACATATCATTATAAATTTCTTAAAGTTCCTGATTTTGGACAAAAAAAATAAATGAAAATTTTTTCATTAATTGAAACTATATTTCAAAAAAATTTATTTCAAATTAATCTCACTTATTTATATATTCAAATGAAATAAATGAAAGAGGAAGGAAAAACTTCAAAGAAGTCAAATAATATATAAGAAATCAATTTCCGAGGCTAAATTTAAAAAAAAAATGCGAATAACAATCTAAAAATTGCAAAGAAATTTATTTATTTTTTCTTAAAAGATGTGTAAGACTCAGTAACTCTTGAAACTATTTTTCCTTGAAAAATGCCAAATCATCATAAATTAGGAGTTATAGTTAGAAATTAGGAAACAAAACAATTTTTGATTGTCAGAAATTGAGGACGAATTTTATTTCTGTATAAAAAATTGCCAAATGAATTCTTTTCCTTTTCTGTAAAAATTTGATATTTATTAATAAAATGAGCAAACCATTGAAAATCAATATTTAGCGATTTCTTGAGAAACCTGTTATTTTGTTAACAGAGTAAAATTAACTCACCAAAGTAATTTTTTACAGTAGAAATAATTAACTAACCACATTAAAATTAAGTATGATTTCACTGGAATTTATAGAAAATATTGTAGCGATGCATATTAATATATTTGTATTAATAGTAAAAGTTTCCTATTGAAAAAGCCATTTCTATAAGTTCTTATTTATCTATTGTACCTCTCAAAATTTTTTTGATTAATTTTGTATCAATTCTTTGAAGTATTCTTTCTTAATTCCAGTAATTAATTTTTACAAACAAAAAATATTTTTATGGCAAATTAATATGCCTTTCTTCATGCCATTTTATTCATAGAAATATAAAAGCGGTTTTTATGAAAAAAAATTTATAAATATATAAAAATATTAATTATATTGACTACATCGGTTAAATTTCAATGAAGTATGTTCGGTAATAATATCATTTCCCATTGAGTTGGAACAATCTTCATCATAATGTATTCTAAATAAAAATTATATATTTATACATTAAAATTGAGAAATAGTTATAGGAAATATAGATACAAAAAATGCTTTAAAATTATCTTTAAAGCAATATTATAGCTAACTGAAATAATAGCGAACGAACACAGAGGAGTAAAATTTTGATTTCTAGAATTTATGTCAAAACCATCCTACAGTTTTTAAATAAAAGTGGAAAAATCAGTCAATGAAGAGGGAAAAATATCTTTCAAGAATATATTCAATTAATTTGTTAGAATTTCGAAAAAATAATTCATTGCTGGCGAGATACTTCATCTGTTTATTATATGCTAGTTTTTAAATTGTTTTTAATTGCATTTTTTAAATGGTGTTCAAATAAAAAGGCACTGTGGATATAAATGAACATTTTATTTTAAATATACACCATAATCCTGAGCATAACGATCCCATTGAGTAACGAGCCTAAAGATTCATTGTTCCCAGAATTCGTGTGGGAGTAATGAGACTCAGTTCTTCACAGCGTCCTTGAGTTCGCAGACCGAGTTGAAGCGATTCCCTTTCAGATGTTTTTTCAGGGGACCAATCGCAGGTCTATATGTCCAGGATGTCCAGTTTCGCGTGTCTGACCCTGGAGACGTGTGGACGCGCGTTAACATGGAGCAGAACTACACTCTCTGAGAGCAGCCCCGGTCTTTTGTTCTTGATGGACCTGAGTAGTCTTCGGAATGTCTCACAGTACGCATTGGAATTAATGGTTTTTCTGTACTCGAGGAATTCAACATTATTAGTCAATTGGTCGGTGCTCTTTATAAGAGCCTCTAATCTCTTCTGCGCATGCGGGAGCCCAAGAATGCCCCGATCTACGCCATTGAGTCCAATCGCATCCCTAGATATCTCGTTACGTTCTCCTATTGTGGTATAGGCAAATATGCTTACGGTGACGTTGTTATCGTTACCGTTGTTACCTTTTCGTTTGAACATCCCTTGTATGATTACTATTTAACTTTTTACTGTTTTATGTTTACGTTTTTGGTTTACTGCTCATCTTTACATTTTAACTCCAAAATATTCGTAGGGTAACAAGAGAAATTGCCGCAATAGAGCAGTTACTAATATTAACGTCGAAATATATTCATTGCAGGAGTAAATTTGTAGATAAATAAACTTCAAGTGGTAGTTTTATGTGTGTAAATGTTAAAGAAAAAAAGTTGAATATGGTCATCTCATTAAAGAAATTTTTTCTTCGTTATAAAATAAGTTCTAATAAATTCTAATTAAGAAAGTATTTAAGAAATTTTACTTTATGAAATAAACATATAATGTTATAGTGTCCTCATTACTTGTTTATTTGCATTCATAACCACTCTTATTATATTCAGAGATATTCCGTCAGAAACATTCTTCATTAAACCTTTCAAAAACTCAATGCTCTTCATATCGAAAAAAATATATTTCATATCAGATAAAAAATTCTATTTAGTTTTTAAAACATCTTTTCTTATATGAAATAAATATTTTTAAAATGGTATTTTGGATTTCTTTGTATCAAATTAATATTTCCTAATAATTCTGTAATTTTTAAAATTTATTTTTCATTACTAACTTTTTGATAAAACTGATTAAGCAATATAACAGTAATTAACGACATTTTTTAAACTCAGACTCTTTCTTTATAATTAATTTATTGAATTATTTTTAAACAGGAAAAGTAAAAAATTGAATAAATTAATTGTTTTATTAAATCAACATCTGAGATAAAATGCGTAGATTAGTCCTGGGACTAAAAGTATAGAAGGAAAAAAAAAATGAACAGAAGCATTAAGAAGCAAGAATAAAATTAATTTATCTTATGTTTTTTGGGATAGCTTGAACATGATTAACGATTAAGCAGAGCCACTTACGACATTAATCAAAAAATTTACCTGACATTAATTCCTTTGATAAGTGTCCCTTTCAAAGGCAGATCAGAAGGTATTTTTCACTGGCACAACCATTAAGTTTTACGGTTGGTTGAATTTATGAATTACACCTTAAAATGATATTTGCCTGAAAAATATTCCACATCAGTTGGACCGCACAGTATCTATTTTCCCGATTTAGCTTCTCCCATATATATTGTGATGTCTTTTTATTTGCCTAAATATTTCTTTAGTGAATCAAGGTGCAATATTTGGAGTAGTTTAAAACGATATTTTAGTCACAGGCGATAATAATGTAAAAGAAAGTCGGAAAGTATAAAAAGTAGACTGAATTTCGAAGACCCAAAATTTGAAACTGTAAATCTGTAATAGAATTTTATATATTTTCCTTGATATTCTATAAAAAAATACAGAATTTTACAAAATATCTACTAAAAAATGGACTACAATAAAATTTTATTTATGTTTCTATGCTGAATATAGATAACCATACGATAAATAAGCCGAAGATGAATTTGGCATCAGCCATTATATATCTTATTTTCAGAAATATAAGTTCCTTCATGTTTAGCGTAGTCTATTTAATTACAGATTAAAACGAAACAAATATTATTTTGAGACAGAACGGGTTATTTTGAGCTATGTTAAAATGAATATAGCTTCCTTTCATCATTTTCCATACCGAGAGATATCTTTGTCTCTAGGCAAATTTAACACATAAATGCGGATCTGCCATAGTAACCACAGACTATATGTACCAGTGCAGCATTAATAGTGAATCTGCCTTCAGAATTCGAAACTAAGATCCTCAAATTTGAGTTGAACATAATGGTATCGTTGTCTTATATTTAATGGGGATGCAAAAAATAAGGAAAGAAATATTATTATTGTTTGAAAATAATCAACAAAGTACAAAGACAGTGTTGTCAAAGATTTTTGAAACATTTCTAGTATGTATATTTAAAATAATAATTAAAAAAACAAAAGAATCAGATCCCAACCCCAAAAACTGCACCGAATTTGTGGGTTTTTTTTTCATATGAAATCCCATGTCTTTGAAATATTTCATCACAGATTGTCTTCCTTCATACAGCCTCCCTTTCAGAGAGAAAAGAAAAATTTACAATTTCTTTTATCCATTCTCTATGATGAAATATAGAGAACGTAAACTGCGTAGTTTGCCAGCTCCAAACACTGGACTGGTTTCCAAAGCGTTTTAATTCTTGTTAAAGCCTATGACTTTTAGATGTGTCATCAAGAGCTGAGATACGACTTCTTCCCATCGTTCTCCACTTTCCAAAGAAAGCAAAAATACACTAAGCCTATATTGTCCAAGAACAAAATCCTCACCAGAGTTCTCAGATAATTTCGAAAAATTTTGCATCATATGAATATTTATGATTCCTTAATGCATCATTATTGGTCGTCTATCTCCTTCCTTTTCATTTCGGATGTACTTCAAAATGAGAGAGAACTCTCAGCTACAACAACTGCAAAGTTTTCGTCAATTTTCTTTACTAACATCACAATTCCATCAATTTGATGTATAGCAAACCAACCAGAATGTTCTGTCGTTATGGTGGACCTGGAGTTGTCGTCTGGGGAGGCATTATGATGAACGGGCGGACTGAACTCCACGTTTTCGACAGAGGTTCTGTAACTGGAGATAGCTATTGTCAGGAGGTGATCCTTCCCCATGTGCGTCTGTTCCGAGGTGCCATTGGATCAGACTTCGTTTTTATGGATGACAATGCACGGCCACACAGGACTCATGCTGTTGAGGAGCTCCTGGAAAGTGAAGATATCACTCGAATGGATTGGCTGCCGTGCTCCCCTGGTTGAAATCCGATAGAACATGCGTGGGATACTTTGGGGAGACGCCTTGCGGCACGATTACATCCTCCTGGGAACACCCGACAACTTAAACAGATGCTGATTGAGGAATGGGCACTCTTACCTCAAGAACTGTTGGACAATCTGGTATGTGGAGACGGTGCGAATCAACCATTGCAGTAAGGGAAGGGCATATCCCATACTAAGGAACATCTGCTTGCTGTTCTTCCTCTTGGACAGACAATCATGTGTAACGATATTATGAGTTCAATAAAGCCTTTTTTTGTTTGATTCCATACTGTATGCATTGTATTCACATCTGCGCAACTATGCTTTCGTCATTCTTTCAGAACAAAATGTTGTACCTCATTTCTGAATTTCATGTCTCTCAGATGATTTCTTGTGAAGTTATGGCAAAAAACATACCTGTTGCTTAAGTTTTGCACACCAGTGTATATAGATGAGGGCTGAACAGCTTGCAAATGGTAGCATGTTCCCTTCGAAATTTATGGCTGTTTCATGCAATGGTATCTTCAGCAAAATATAGCATATAAATTTGGTGTTATATATAGAAAAAAAATATAATGTCACAAAAATGTTTTTTTTTTATATTTACGAAGATGAATTTTTTTCTGTGTGAATTTTCTTGAAAACATGTTTTAAACATTTAAACAATCTTTTGTGTCATGAAAAATTTCCACTAAGTGAAGCCCAAAATTTAGAAAAAAACAAAACAAAAAATTCTTGGAGTATATGGATACTATTTTTATTGGCTGAAGAGAATGAATTATAACGTTCTAAATGAAGCATCTAAATAAAAAGGAAAATTACTTTTACTGAAAAATAGCAAAATATTAAAGTATCTTCCCTCCAAAAAACTTCTAATAATGTTCCGTGGCTATGTCTTTTAATATTTTCTCAGTTTATTTAAGACTTTTTGCTTCATGTATAGAATTAAAAATCTAAATTTGTACTAATAACCGAGAATTTTCTATTAACGTTACTAAAAATGCATTAAAATTAGAATTTTGTGCGAAATGTGTGACATAAATTTATATCTCAAGGGACTGATTCAGCATTAATCTGGTTTATTTAGAGAATAAATAAACCAGATGCTGCATATGACCATGATCATGATGTTAATCTTTAAACTCTCTCAAATACAATCGAAATAATTATTCCTGTAAATATAATTTCACATTTAAACATGACAAACTTTTTTTAGAAAATGATTATTAAGAATGATTTTCTTTCTAATAGAATGGGTAAGTTTTGGAATTAATGAAATATGAAAATGTTTAAATAATTTCATTTAGTTAATGAACCTCTCATGTTCAGAAGTTTCATAAATCGGTTATTCAAAACGTATTCACCCTTTACGTGTACCTTAATTGACTTCAAGAAACTGTTAATGAAGTTCATTTTTACTTAAGCAATACAACAGGTTACATAAAAATGTGGTAAAATTTTTTGTTTCTAATATCAGATATTTCATCCCCAATATCTCATCAAATATTCAGATTTAATGCTTTTGGATTAGAAGAATTCATTTGAATAATGCATGTACAAGATAAAACACAAGGCATTTAAGAAATGAAGATAATAATTTAATAAACAAATATTTTTGCGGAACATTTTTAAAAATGATATTCAAAAAATCAATTTACATTTAGTTTATAAAAGTTTTGCAAAAATTGTGAATGAATATCATTTTGCAATTATTTTTTTAATGAAAGATCTGTTAGAAAGTAATTTTACAAATTTTATTTTTAATAAATTATGGAATTTTATTTTTATTTCAGGTGTGCTTATGATTATTTAAAATGATGTTTCCTTTTTGAATAATAAAACTCTTGATAAAACTCATTCAGTGCAAAAATATTTTTGTTTGTTTATCATAAAATGAAAGAAACCAAAATAATAAAGTGAGCTTCAAGAATAACTTTTCCAATGAAATAAAGAATTTTTTTTTTGTCTCTGAAAAAAATAAATAATAAGTGTCGCTTAGAATTTAATAATAAACTAAATTAATTTTCACTTTAATTTAGTTTAATCATTTTAATCTTAAGGAACAATACCTTTACACAAATCCATATCTATTTACAGGCAACTTTATTTTGAATTATTTGGATCATTTTGCGATAAAATCTTGGTTACTCAAAAATAACAATATTCGCCTACCGTAGCTTCCAAGTTAAATGAATTATCATAATAGTAGAGACAATATTTTAACGGTGATTATAGCTGCCTCATAATGGCTATCATGAAACCACGATGCAACCATTCATGTAGGGAGGAGTTGCATCGTAGTCATCGAAGTGAAAGTAGCGCCATGTCATTATCTTATCCACCAGGGAAGCGAGAATCAAGTACCGCAAGCAGAAAATTCTCATTTTCTTTATGTGGTATCTTCGATAAAGGAACAAAATTTGCAACAAAGAAAAATTAGTTTCAATTTATTTTTGACTGATAACCGAAGAATTAAAGTAGCGGTGGATTCATGCTCTCAGATCTGTTTTTGATCAATTTAAATAATGCAATGATATATATTTTTTGAATGAAAACTAAATATTTATCATATACGACTATATAAATATTGATATATTAAACAAACAAATTATACGTATAGTGTGATGAGATAAATTTCTTTGATATTAAGACATATATTAAAGCAGTATCAGTGTTTTTAAACATTTTAAAGTACTAGTTGGTCAATGATGGAAGAAGAAAATAAAATTATTAATTTTCAAATTATGATGAATAAAAAGGGAAATATGCAAAGCATAAATTGTTGTCAGAATAAAGTAGTTTTGTAAAACAATCGCTTCCTAAAAATGAATTTTTAATTGCTTATGCATCCATCCGTGCATCAATGAATGAATGATCAGCAATATGATTGCCCCTTTCCAATTTTCATTTAGCAAATTTCACTTATTGAGTCTTGAACAAAGATATTAATTTTTTTTAAATACCAAGTTCTATCTTTATTCTAAAATTCTTTAATATATAATTTAATTCACCTCTAATAAGAAAACTTTTTAATTTTTATTTGTAATATTTTGTATTCATATTTTCTATGCAAATATTTGAAATTTTGTTTTAAAATAACTCGGTTTAAAAAACGAATGTACGGTTTTGAATTTTCGTTTTTTACAAAACAGAATTTGAATATGCTGTAAAAGCATGTTGTAAATATTAGATTAAAATATTTATAAAAATATATATACACTGTTTATAAATCCTTTCAAAAATATAAAACAGCATTAAGGTGATTTAATACAATGAATTTTATTCTATTTTATTTAGCTATTTTTAATGATTGAATATATCTGGAATACAGGAATTGAAGACTAGATGGTAGCACATGTCTAAGTTGAAAGACTATTGGAAATATTAAAAACAGTTCAGCCTTCGTTTGATCAATTTCAATTAACATAAGATAGAAGTATTTTAAGTTGCAATTCATTTTTTATTAAACAACTTGCAAAAAATGAATTCCAACTTAAGAAATTTTCAGGTGTTGAAATGTGGTCAGATTATTTGAAGTACAGTGAGATTGAAATGTTTGAAACAATGAATGTATTTATAAAATCTTAGTCAGATCAGTTTTCAGCAGAAATATTACAATAATCAATACACATTTTATGGTTTTAGGAGAACTGGACGATTTATAGAAAACTAATAGATAAATTTTACCGAAAATTAATAAATTTTCAACTTTATTATTTTGAAAAAAAGTTTTCGAAATATTCAATCTCTTGAAAACTGTAAATTTTAATTTCTATTTTTACACACATAATGTAAAATGTCAAGCATAAATTTAAATGTCAATACTTTCTTCGAAATTTTCTGAACTGTCATTAAAAATTTAAGCAACAAGAGTAGACATGTACGGAAATATATGTAAAAATATGATAGTTGAATTATCAAGATATTCTGGTTAAGTTGAAAAATATAAAGCTTGTAAGCTGAAATAATAATTACATTCAACAGAAATAATTAATACACGTTTAAATTTATACAAGTTTCAAGTTTTAAAAATTATTTATAATTAAAAGATTAAGCATAATTTTTTATTTACCATTCAAATTACGAATATTAAATATTAACACATTTTGTTTTTTGAGTTTGAGTTTGATGGAGTTTAATGACGTTAAAACTATTTCTGATTATACAGCGCCAACCATAAGGTATACGCAAACATATGGTTCATAAAAAGTTGCAAGGTCATATTTTAAAAGGTTATTCAAAACCTCTGCTCACTGTCACAAATACTCTATTCTAGAAAAAAAAAACTTTTGTATAGATTTGAAGCATTAAAACAGAATTAGCAATAATATAAAATAGAAGAAAACTATCATTTTTAAAAAGGTAAAAAGATGAGGATGAGTAACTTTGTTAAGGATGTCTTTTAAAACAAAGTGAGGAAAATGAAACGTTGAACTCGTTGAGAATTAAAACGTTGGCACTCTATAAGAATGTGTCGAACTGTCAAAAGGCATTGGCATATTGTATATCGAGGGATGGGCTCCCCAAACAACAAATGTTTATGTGTAAGTCTCACATGGCCAATTCTTAAACGAGTAATAATTGTATCCAATTTTCTGCTAGGCAAACTGGGCTAAAATTCGATGGAATATTTAATAGAATGAAGCTTATTTACCACTTTTCTGTCCCATTCTGATTGCCATTCCAAATTTAGAATAGTTTTTATATATCTCTTGATGTTGTTAAAAGGAACATGGTCATTTAAAAGCCTGGTAGCCGATTTCGATGCCTCGTCAGCCAATTCATTGATAGGTATACCTACATGTGAGAGAACCCAGCAAAATAGGAGTGAATAGCCTTTGCATGTAAGAATGTCGCGCAATTCAAGAATGTTAAAAGTTAATACATGGCTGAAACGATGGAGTAATGTTAAAGACTCTGAAACAATCAGTGAGTCTGAATAAATAATATAATTGTCTGGAGGACCATTAGAAATTTGTGATGATGTATAAAGGATAGCAAAAATGTCTGCAGTAAAAACCGAGCATGATGGATGAAGTTCGAATGAGATTATGGAATTGACAAAAAACGCAAGCAAATGAAGTATGAGAAGAGCATTTTGAACCATCTGGGAACACTGGAATGACATTTTTGTATACTTCTCGATGATGTGCAAAAAACTGCTGGTAAACTGCAGGAGATGTGTTAGACTTGTCGAATGATTTCAATGGATTTAAGTATTTTAATCCATGCGAACTCCATGGATTGATGTATTTTGAATTGGGTGTAATATGTATATTATCTAAGTTTAAATTTCTTTGATAATTTATTGCTCTAGTGAAATATGAAGGAATGATGGATGGTCTTGCATTTTGCAAGCGCAGTATAAACTGATTTTGTTTGTATTGAAAAAAAAAAGACGCTCGAAAAGAGATAAAATTTTTAAATAATATTGAAGAGTAAGCATTTTGCGTCTGTAGTCCAGAGAAGGCTCAGAACACTCGACATATAGACTTTCTACAGGTGATGCTCCACTGCAAAGTCGCAAAGCAGAGGGGCGGTGTGTTTGTTTTGTATTCAATACACACAGTAAATATTTGATGAAACCTTAATTTTATAATACATGAAATGCACGGAATCTAACATAATTTGTAAAAAAAAATCTTTTTTAAAATGTAAAATATTCTTAAGTCGTATGAAAATAATTATAATGATGAAATGAAGAGAAAAATAATAAAAATGTTGGATAAACGAAAGTATTTAAAAAATCTTAACACGATTTTGTTTTGATAAAAAAAATAAGATTGCTTTAAAAGATTGATTATTTAGGATACCTCAATTAATTGAATTTCATTTTTTTTTAAAAAAAGGTATTGATTTTATGCGGCAGTTTATGCATACTTTGAATAATTAATGAACTGAGAAGGAAAGATGTCATTTGCTAATAATGTTTTTTTAGCAAATTTTCAATCAATTAATCACCAAGAAAAAGTCGTTGAAATATGCCGCAAACTTTTAAACTGCATATAAAAATTGAGAACAAAAAATTCAGTAACCAACTTTTTTCTTTTTCTTATATTGACCGTATTTCATTGAAAGTGACATGAAATTACTCAAGTCTAAATTGTGAAAGTATTCCAATTGCACATAAGACATATTTTTCCATATATCTCCATTTGTCAATAAATGCATTTTATGCATTTGACTCTGAACTATTACTGATAACATTTGTATTTTAATTTTATATCAATCCAAGAAGACATTAGAAGTATTTCATTTTATATATTTCTCTTAAAAATTTTTTAATACAAATTTACGTGGAAAATAAACCGGTGGTACTCATATATGAGTTTATAAATTTCTTTTTTTCAGGTGCTAAATAAGAATTTTATTATTTTATATATTAGAATGAGGGTAGGTGGATTGGCTAAAAATTCCTTTACTAATTCATTCCAATAGGCTATCTTTAGTATTTTCGTCAAAAACTAAGTGCGATTTTTTTAGAGGCACACTGTTGTTAATGCCACAAAAGTAAAAAGTGCGAACTGATAAAGCCACATAGATGAATTGACAAAGAGAATATGCTAAGTGTTTTATCTTTCATTTTATATTTTTTAATTTGTAGTTGCATTTTAGCTCTGATGATTAAATGATTTATATTGGAATATAATCAATGTTTTGTTTTCATTTTTACATTGCTTACTTCGTTTCCATATCCTAGAGATTAAAATGTTTTAACTTTTGTTTGAATCTTGCAGAAAATACCGAAATAAGAGTTCGTTCAGGTATTCTTTTCAAATAAAGCTCTTTGGGCATTATTGCTATTTGGTATTTTTTTTGTTTTTATTTTTGGAGTTTTTATTTATTTACACGTAATTATTTGTTAATGTAAATATATAAACTATGATACTAAAGTAAAAATGATCCACTCCATATAAAGACAAGATTGACACATTTACTTTTATTTTTAAAGAGAAATGGTTGAAGGTTTTTTAAAAAAAGAAAGCAAGTTATTACAAATTTTGTGGCAGAAAAAAAAAGGTTCAAGTTTTTTTCGAATATGGATAGATAATTTATGAAGTCTGTACACAACCTTAGATATAATTTTACTCTTATGTTCAAATGTATCTCTCAATGTACTGAGCACAAATTTACTTTTATTGAAGGAATAATAATAATAATAAAAACAATATATAGAATTTATTTTAAACTGACTTGAATAGAGGAGGTGGGGGGAGTGTGAATTATCTATTTCAAACGGTCAGTTAAAATGAACAATTTATTGTTTTATTTATTTTTATTTATTTATCTTTTTTTATGAAGGGAAAAGATAAAGAAAAGTGAAGCCATAGTGAGAAGTGAGGAGCACAATGGATTACTTCTCTAAAGTGTCAGATAATCTGCTATTTAATATATAATATATCCTGCTAGATACCACGATATTAAGGTAAATAAAATACTCCTCAAATCTAAATAAAAGAATACATAAATAATCTACAGAATTTTTAAAGTTCGTATTAATTAAATAGAAACTTTATGCAATGTCCAAAGGCAGAAATGAGGTTAAAATAAATTTTAAGGGGATGCCAAATTCCCTTGTTAAGAAAGTCGGAAATTCATTAATCCTCCGTTCTTTTTATTTGTTTTTTATCCGTTAAGAAAAGGAATTCTAAGTTACAAACAATTTCCCAAGAGATCTAGAAGCTATCGAACGCACTGAAAGAGTTTCTATCCCATTCGTAATTTTTTTTATCTTTTGAGTTCCCGAAAATAAAAGTGTACTCTTACTACTTTGTTAGTGATACTGTTACTTTTTAAAATAGTTCGAATATCTTCTAAAAATAGAAAAAAGAATGAAAGTTTTGTATTTAATTGAAGATATATAAGTTTTTTTTTTTTTTTAAAGAAAGAAAACACAATTTTTTTTTGTACGCAATTTTCTTAGATGCAATATCAACTCAACTATTACTTTTTCAACAATTAAAATATATTTTTGTAAAAATGAAAATTATTTCACACTTTTATTGTTCTGATTGTTATTGTTCTATTGTTTTAAAAATATTTTCTATTGACTTTAAAAATATCTGAATTTCTATTTGTGTGTTCCAAATGTGAGCAATAATTTTAATAATCCCTTTCTCTGCATTTTAATGCCATTAAGCGCCCTAGTAGTTTGGACTAGTTTTGCATATTAGTAGATTATTAAGAATCCTCGTATTCCTAAAAACATCTTGTTTTGTTTTGTTTTAAAAATTAATTTTCAAAATATTTTTGAGTTGTTATAAAATGCCTAGTTTTTGTTCTTTTGCATGCATATAAGAATAATTTTCTTTTTGCTTAATATAGAGATTGTTTTGGCATCAGCTAACTTTTAAATTTCAAAAAAAAAGTTTTTGAATGAATTACAGCTTTATAATGGATATACTTTGGATATATTTCTGTATGCTTTTAAAAGAGTTTACAATATTTCACAGAAGCCTTTATTTAAATAATGAAAAATTTCATTTTGAAGTTTCCTTCTTCAATATTCCCAGAAACTAATAAACAAAGTATAACAAAATTTATTATTAATCAAGACTCAAGACGTGACACATATGAAAACACAATTCAAACTTCGGTAAAATTAATTTATTATTTTTCCAATTTATTATTGAAATGACTTAATGAAGCTTTTAAGTTTTTAACAGAAATTAGAAAATCATGTAGTCAATTTTATATAGATATTTCCACAAACAATAAATTGAATATATTGCCTTTCTTTCCTAATTGTCCTACGTTATAATAAGAAAATGCACTAAGCATAAAAGATTTCCGAACGAAGCAAGGCATAATATAAAAGACAATATATTTTAATATTAAATTTTTATTTGTTAGAAATCTTATTTTAACTATCAATCTGCCCAGAAATCGTTTATACAAATATAGTTGAGAAATTCGGATAAAAAAATTTAGACTTTAGATGATTGATTACCAGAAGATCAAGGCATAGATATTTTTTCTATTGTCTGAAAAACACATATCTTGCTACTGCTATCAATTTGGAATTTTAGTTTTGTGGTAAGTTTACTTTAGAAATTTATTAAATTTGTTTTAAGATAAAAAAAAATGCTGCCATCAATATCTTTGATATATTTAAGGCGATTTTGTTCCACAATTTTTAAATACTAATTAACGACATCTTTTTTTTGTCTATCATGCTTCTTTTGAATTGACCGTGATGTTTAGTTTAGTTATATTAACGGCCTATTTTGAAGCAACACTAGAGTTATTTTGGGATGAACCTCGTAATTTTGAACCGTGGCCAGATGACGAGGACGAGCAGGAAACCCCCTCTCCCCACCATACCACACCAGTTGGAGGACATTTGGTTCGGGCGGATTTAGCAGGCACCAAACCCGCTTACACGACGGTCCTTCGGTGGAATCGGGTCTCGAATCTGAAATCCTCCGGTTCCGAAGCCAGGACCTTACCACTAGGCCACCGCGGCCGAATTGATCACGAATTTCACCGCACACTTGCATTAATTTCAGGTTGATAGCTCTGGTTATGACTGATCGCTCTTATAACAATTATATCAATCGCTCAATCAATAATTATATCAATTATCAATCGCTCTTATAATAATCTATTATAATAATAGTTTGAAAACAGTAATGTATATTTTGGATCATTTTTGAGTTCAAAGATAAAGTTAATTGATCCCAGAGAAATATAGGAATGTTACACATTTTGCTTTATAATTCGTAAAATGTTTGTCTTTACAAAGTCATTTGAAGAGAATTTCATCATTTTAAATAAATAAAAACATACGTAAAGTTCAATTTATTACACGGTTGCCTAAATACGAAACAATTACGCAGAATATCTTCTATTTTATATTATTTATATAAATAATATAAATTTTATATAAATGTTTTATTTAAAATATTGATTTTATTTTCAATTAAAAAAGAAATTAATAAAGCTAAAAACCAAGTTTGATAGCTTTAATTTGAAGTATATTCAATTTTTGCTCCGAATTGGTATAATTAACTTTTAGATCAGGAATGAAAAATACAACTTACTTTATTAAATTTTTTTAATATAAATACTTTACGAAAAGATTTACAATTCCACATCTCATAGATTCGTATAATTGTAATATTATCTTGCATTAAATAATGTTATCAATTTGAATGAAAAAGAAACTGTATACGAGTACAAACAGTTAATTCTTATTCTATTTTTGTTTTATGTTAATTTAAAAGGAAATCGAATAATTATACAAAAAAGTAGTTTCTTATTAACATGCAAATTATAAATAGATAAAATATCTTAAAACATGAAAGATTCTTGAGGCGCAGATTAAAGTTAAGGAGTTTTAAAAAGGGAGAGTCTGTTAACCATGAAATTACAGGAATATAACTTTTTCAATTAAACTAAAAGTTGTTCAGAAACTTGTGACGAAAAAGCGATAAAACTACCGAAATTAATGGGTAAGAAAGTTCAAACTAACCTTTAAACCCTCAAAATACTTTAAGTCTTTCCAAAAGAAATTACTGGTTACACGTATGTCTACATGAAAAAAAAACAGATTCTATATAATGATATACAAGATTTTTAGAGCATTTATTAATTATCATAATGGGCAAGTTTTGAAGTTGATTAATTATTAATTGAGAGAAATAAATTATTATTCATTTAAAGTGCATGAGAAAATTTTAAACAACTGAAGTGTCTTGATCTGTGATGAATTGAAAAAGTTATAATTTTATCAGTATTTTTTTGTATTTTTGATGCTATTTATCAAAAGAGCAGTAAAAATGTTTGGTTTTAATTTTTAACTATATGTTATAAAAATATGGTAAATAATTTGGTCATCGAATAATTTCATTGAACTTTCTATTCTTATTTTTCCTGTCATTAGTACTACAGTTTTTGGTCTCATTCATAAAACTTTAGGGAAAAAAAAAACCATGGAATAAGGTAACAAACGAAATAAACGTTTGAAAATAAAAATGTAAATGAAAATAAAAATGTAAAACTATATTATGTTTAATAACGTATGTATAAAATGTATAAAATTTTATATTTGATAGATAAGTTTTATCTGGGGGCACGGCAGTGCCCCCGCCAAGTCGAGTAAAAATAAGCGGTACGGCCGTACCATCCTTTTCTCGAAGCAGTTCAGGCCTTTTTCGATCCCCTATAACTTAGTTGTGAATAAACCTAGAAGTCTGAATTTTCAGTAACAAAGCAGGCATTATATAAACGCGGTATATTTCAAATTTCATTAAATTTGAATGAGTAGTTTAAGAATTATAACTAGTCAAAGTTTGTGAATTTTGTCACTGACTGACTGACCGACCGATCATCAAAATTCTAAGGCACTTCTAGCAAACATAGAAGCTTCAAATTTGTCATGCAATTAGTGTTTAGTGTGCAAATTAAGGAAAAACTAAAATATGTGTGCAATAATGGACGGATCGATAAATTTCTCGAAGCTTCAAGCATTATGCATTTTGTCGGCAAATTCGTCACCAAATCGCTAAATAATCGCCAATTTTATCACCAAGCTCTGGGATCACTGGCTCGACATTCGACAGCATTCAATACAGATTACTGTAAAACGACCTTTCTTATCATGACACTGTTCGCGCTGGGAAGCAGAATTACAGGTTTGTAACAATATCTAATTTGAAATAATTCAATTTGAAGCTGTGGAAGCTGCAAATGCAATGGTTGACTTTCAAAGATTCAATTTGGTAGAAGAGCAAACTGATCTTCAAAGTATGACCGCAAAATTTAATGCCGATCAAAAAAGAGTCTTCTATGTGATCACAAATCAAATGGACACAACTGATAATAACACTGACGTTTTACGCTTTTTTGTGTGTGGAACTGGTGACACTGTAAAGAGCTATTTAATAAAAACTCTGAAAGTTTGGGTTAAGACGTATTTAAACAAAAAAGTGGCAGTTAGTGCTTCAACAGGAATAGCTGCATTCAATGTGAATAGATTAACTATACATATACTATTGCAGCTGCCTGTAGAACACAAGCAAATGCCGAAGTACAAGCCACTTTCTGATGAAGTGCTCCGAGATCAGATTTGAAAGAAGTAGTGTTATTTATCATAGACGAAGCTGAAGTTCAAGAAGTAGTACCCGAAAAAAAAAGAGGAATACTACATACAAAAATAAGAAAAGGACTATCTACAAAAAGAAATGAGATGCCATCAAAAAGATAACTTGTGATAACCAAGTCTCGCAACGCAATTCTTCTATCGTAAAAAGTTATGAGATCCGTGTAATACCAAGTCGGTCAATTTATTCAATCCCTACTTAAGGGTCCTTCTGTCTTAAGTTATTACGTAATTAGCTAACCTAACAACATCTTATAGTGACCATATCAATATTTAAAATCTTTTATGGTTTAAATAAATAGATTGACTTAGCAATCGCACTAAACAATCTAATTTAATATAATATGTTAATGTAATCTAATTTAATGTAAAGATACATTGTTTCATCTGGCGAAAACGGTTTCAGCAAAATAAAAAAAAATCTATTAAAAATCAAATTGTGTTTGATCTGCAATTGGAATAATTTTACTTGAAAAAAAGTGAAATATGTTATGCATTAGCATTTTAGCATCTAAGAACTATATCGTAGTACGTTCAAAGACATCTGAAGCTGATTTCCTATTAATATAAAGTTATTCACAGCCTCTAAATACATAAAAAAATACTTTTAATATTGTTTAATATTGTATGCTATCACATGATATAGAATAATATTGAACAATATTGCACAATATTGTATAATATTGAACAACATATTGTTCTACATGAATTGAAAGGAGAAAAATAAAGAATATTATCAAAGTGTAATCACTGAATTCGGAATTCCTTGATACGAGATTAAAAAATGTGATGGTTTATTTACGGTATTTTTTATTTATTTTAGAAATAGAAGTTTCCTGAAGAATTCCTATTTACTAAGGTATGAATTAGTCGATAGCACAGGAAATATATTTATAAAAAATATCATAGATAAATATGTATTTTTCATAAATCTATAACGAAATGTCAATTTTCTTATTTAAATCACGTCGTAGAAACAAGAATACGAGGGTTTCTGCTTTATTTATGTAAGAACTTTTAAAGGTTATGTGATGTAAATAAGTATATTATTACATTTATTTTAGAATCTTATTAGACCAGAATTCCAATTTGTATCATCAGCCAATCGAAAAGAAATTCATGAGACATCATTTAGAAACGCTCTCTTTCTGTTACAATGAGAAAACTAATGAATAAGCGATGAACTTAGAGCAAATGGAACTATTCAAGGAAAGATGAAAGTAGCTTTTTACCAATTCAAATTACGAAACAGTGGATTCGTCTCGTAAGATACACAAAAGATGTGTCGCAACTAATTTGTGTTGAAACAAATTTGTTAAGAACAGAAGATTTTAAAACTGCCTTTTTCTAAATAAAAGTAAGGTTAATGGTTTCTCAGTATTTAAATCTCAATTTCAATGTCTTTGTAGTTGAATTAAAAATATGCAAACATTACGATAAATATAATTATTAATTGTTGTGTGGAAATACAATATTATACATTTAACAAAATATATAGAAGATACAGTATAACTTACTTGTAGGATCAATTCTTTCCATATCTGAATTGAAATAGTTGAATTAAGGCGACAGGCACCTCAAAAATTATTTTTTTAAAAAAATTTTAATGTTTAAAATTATATTTTACTTTTATTTTATGTAAAATAGTACTCTATAACTCACCCCTAAGTTTTTTTGAAATAATTTAACAGTTTTTTTAAATTTAAATTTTTTTGAAAAATTTTGAGCTTTTTTAAAACACTAAGGCTTTTTTTTTAATATAAAGATTTTTCTCCAATTTCTTTCCAGGTAGATATTAGTAAGCTACATAAAACATAGTATGGATTTCCTTCTGTCAACAGTATTGAATTTTTTATAATTTTTTTTAATTGTAAAAACACACAAAAAATCTGAAAAATAAAGAAACCGACTTTGGCCTTTTTTAAAAAATTACTACACACCTTAAAGCTAATTCCATATTAAGTTTTATAAAACATATATTTCGTATCATTCTCAAAAAAATTCACACGCTTACCGCCATTTTTAAGAAAGTCTTAGGCTTTCGAAATGTAACATATAAGCAAAAGCACAACTTGGAGAAAAATGCCTTTAGTTTGTATTCATCTAAATCATCACATGAAATTGTTCCAATTTGCCTATAACTTTTACAAAATATGATTCAAGTTATTCTAAATTGTTTAAAGTTAAAAAAAAATCAAAAATTTATTGAAACAAAATATTATATTTATATATTGAAAATGTAAAGAAATACTAAGGAAAAATCAAAAATTCACAAATATTTATTATAATACCTTTAAAAAAAGTAATACACATATCAAAAGTATATTTCTGTTATTCGGCTTGGTATTTCTGCTGCTCTGATTGATCGATGCAGTTGTAACGTTTGAAAATTTACTTCAAATGACACTGTTGGGAGCCTCATTGGAGTTTTGAGTCATGCACTGAATGCATCGCTTTAATAACTCATTTGATGCAAGCCTTTGGTAAATTGGCAATATTTTTGCCAAATGAGCTACTTTCAAAGGTGTATAAATTTGAAAAGTGGGCGTGGCAACATTGTTTACTCTCCTTCATACATCAAAAATTCTTTGATAAATTAATAAAATATAAAGCTACAGCTCTAAAATTTTGCAGGCACATTCAGAAAAATTCAATTTATCATATGAGCCAATAAAAAAAATTCTTTTTTTTTTAAAGATTTTTTTAGTACTGTGTCGCCTTTAAGTAAAATTGGTAGATGTTTATACTAAGATTAACAACTAAGATTTTTGATTGGAACCAATAAAAAAAATCTAATTATGACTAACTTTAACCTTAAATTACGCTGCAATTAAAAAATTCAATATCAGTTGGTTGGCTTTGCTATGTTTTGCGCAAGATCTATTACGATGATCATATTTAATCGGATTAAATTATTATAACATTTATAAATGTTTATTACAATAGTATGACAATCGATACTAAAACGATTTCAGTCGAAACATTATAATATTTAAATAAAAGAATGAGAATTTTTTTTTTGTTTTTGAAGACTGCGAATACAATATAAGTTCTTCCAAATAGAATAAAAAGAAGGATTAATTTTGAAGTATTATAAGTTTTGAGAATAAAGTGTGAACTTTCAGAGAATTTTCTACATAATAGAGTTGACTGACATTATAGAGCTCTTGACATAAAAAAAAATTGCTATAATGACGATGAGTCAATCCAATGTGACCTAGTTGTATATGAAGAAAAGACTATCTGCTTTTTTTAATTAATATGGGCATTAATCTGGTTTGCTATATCTATGTTCTATCGCCCCTGCCAAATCCCAGAGTTTTCAATCGGTAACAATTAGAATCCCTGTGATAAACGTGTAAATATTTGTCACCTTACATGTAATCGTTTACGTTTACGTTTACGTTTACCTTACACGTTTTAATGATAGAAGATTTCCAACAATATAAAATGTTAAAATCTGAGAAATTGATAATAGGTTTTCTAAAATTGCTAAAAATTACAGGATGATTACAATCATGGGATGCAAGTGATGGGATTTGAAGTGCTAGCTTCCTTAAAGTCCCCAGTCATAATAGTCTTGATTGACATTAGAGAGCTCTTGACGCAATAAAATTGCGATAAGCATCGAACAGTGAATCCAACTTAACCAAGTTACATATGAAGAGAAAACTATCTAATTACTTTGTTTAATGTATGCACGGAATTCATAGAATGATTGTGAAGACGTTTCTGTTCCATGTTCCATTTCACCTGTCATTCGGGAAAAAATAAAGAAATGTGAGATTTTTAAATCGGTAATTGCCATGCCTAGTAGCCATGAAGAAATTTGTCACCATGCGTGCTACCAATGATTCTAATGTGAGAAGATATTCGACAAATATCCAATAACATAATATTTAAAATTCTGTGGTGTAGGGAATAGTTTCTCTGAAAACTATAAAATTTGAAGGAAGATTATAATCATGGAAAGAATTGAGACATGAGCATAAGAAAATTATACAATAAGAAAGGATAAATTTGGGTAACAACTAATGTGTGAATTGGTAATCGATCTTCATTAGAACTGATATGTGCCTGGCCATTCTCAGTGGAGAAAATGTCGGACTTTCTATAGGCAGTTAATGCTAAAAGACAGAAAACATTTAATGGGATTATGTTTACTTTCATTTTACAGGAATTTGCAAATTTTAATGAAATATAGTTTTAACATGCCTTTAATTATCTTTAAAAGACAATAATTACTTAATACATTTGAAGTAAAATTCTGTTTTGCAATAAACTCATTGGCATCATACCAATGATATGCAACTAAGAAAAATTATTTTTAGTAATGTTTTACACTAAAAGAATTAAATTTCTGAGTAATTTCATACCAGAAATTTAAAAAAAAGTCACGTATCTTTTTGTCAAGATTCCCCCCCCCCCGCCGAAGAAAAAGATAAATCATAATCTGAATAAAATAAATGAATTCATTTTGCCCATAAGTAATCCAACGCGTTTATACATCAATGTTAAAAAAGATGAGGAACTATTTTAAGCAGTTTATACAATAAAAATTGGATTATCAAGCTTTTAAAATAAAGAACAGTGATTTTCATACTCCAAAATTGCTAGAGAAGATTATATTCCCAATGTTAGAGAAGATTATATTTTCTTCAACAAGCTCCAATCATCTGTATAGTTCCATTTCCAATTAAATTAATGGAAGCCTATGCATATTTGGAAAAAAAAAGTAAGACAAGATAAAACATTTTGTTCAAAACAAAATAATTTATTTATTGAAAGCGAATCTCAAATTTATCAGGTAATATTAAATAAAATGCCATAATTAATACCTGATTTATAATTCAATTAATAATTTTTATCCTTCATCATGTCATGTCTACAATGCTTGTAACATGCATAGAGTTACTAATTCTCAGAGTTATTGATTATCGGAAACTATATTTGTGTGCACATTTCACGCCGTGAGAGCGAACAAGAAACGCACGCTATACAAGAATTAGAAGATAAAATCGGGTATTTTCCATTGTTTATCAGGATGCAAGCACGGTACTTGATTAAAACTAAAGTATTTTTTTTCTATTTATAATTATAATTAACTAAATATTTTCTACTTAATGAATGCACACAGACAATGATTTTAAAATATGTCTTAAAATTGATCTTAGAAGTTACACTAACCTTTAAGTGTGTGTTTTAACTGTCTCATTGCGTTATATGTTTGCTAGATTTCATTATTTCAAAGAAAATAATTCGATGAATGATTTGAACGATTATATTGAATTTATCGATATAACATTCAAAGGAAAACGAATAATTAAAACTTCTATTTTTATTAAAGTTTTTAAAACTGGAGCTTGTATTATTTTACTCTAAGAGTATTTGATTAGAGAAGGAAGGTATTTATAAATATAGAAATAAATATCAACAAAGATTAAATATATTATTTAGAGGTAGATCTCCTAAATGGATTGCATCATTTCCGACAGCGTATTGTCTATTATCGGTATCCTGTGATACAAGAATCAAGAACAAGACTTAAAGATTTGGAGTCCGTACATATTTTTAAAAATTCTGATTTTTCTTAATTAATGATAAAAGTGTATAATGAAATGCATTTTTTTCACTATTTACTGAAATTGGTCTTTTTTTTGACAGTGTACTCAATATAGTGCAAATAATTTATTTCTTCAACATTATGCAAACGGTTATTTATTTATTTAAATTAAGAACACTAAAGAAATAACACCATTGCACAAATCAAAGACATATAGAGAACATCTGCCACAAAGGAACTTAAAATACTCATAAAAACGTTATGGCAGAGAATACAAATTTACAAAGTTCAAAATCATACTATATATTAAAAATGCAAACAGTTAAACTATTAAATTGAAAACCTACAACTGCTAAAACATCAAAAATATACTAAGACCCCAAAACGGCTTGTCACATTAAACTCATATTTTCCCTTTTTAATCCAGAACATCAAATTAAAAAAGCTAAGGTCGAAAAGCAAAAAACATAGAAGCAAGATAAAAACACGTAAACATGACACACACATGAATATCTATATATGTACAGACAAAAATAATTCGTAGTCAAGCAAAAGATAATGTTAAATCATTATAAAAGAAGTAAAGTCTTGCAATTGAAAGTCAATAACAATGCCAATGCAGTAGTTCTTTCTTTTCTTCGGGGGGGGGGGGGGGGGGGGGCTCAAATATGTTACAACAAAAGACTTTGACTCTAAATAATGTTTAAGGCGAAAAATGTTTTGTTTATCGTACTAACATTTTCATGAAACTTTAGATTATGCCAGAAATTTTCTCATAAAATAAGAAACATTTACTTATCAATCATAATTACAAGGATGCTATGAATCAGATTTACAAATGAAGCGTCGAGTTTCTAATTACACTAGCCACCTTTGGCGACCAACCGGCTCACCAATCTTAATGTTCGTTAAAATTTTAATAATTAAATATTTTATGTAATTGATACTTTAATAGCTTCTTCATTAAAATATTACAAAACTTCAAATTTTGATAGTCATATAATTCACTCATAATATTTATTGTAAAGGCTTTAAGTCATAACGTAATATGTATCTCTCTAATTTTCTGTTAGCTCCCATAGAATTTATGCTTTAAATTCTACGGGTGGAAATAATTAATATCCAATTTATATTATAATATTTTTTACTGAAACAAAGCCTTTTTTTAATATGATTATTGAAAACAGAGTCACTGAGCATTTACACCTTATGGGCACTAAAGAATATATTTCCTAATCTATGTAATATCTCAAGAATTTGTCAACAAAATTTTCACAGATCATGAGCAGATCAATTAATTAACAATGTTATGTTTAATTTTAAATGCATCAAGCATTAAGAAAATTAACAGAATCGTTTGAAATAATCAATCGAAAACAGGTTAAAAAATTATTTTACAAAAAGGATGTACTTAAAACTATAAGCATATACAAAAAATATATGACTAACATAAATACAACTTAATTACAAAAGCATAAAACTAACCTAAAAATAATTTAAATCAAGTCCGCATCCGTTGAAAATAGTTGTCAACAATCAGAACACAATGCGCATGCGTGAATTTTCAACGCCAGTTATGGTAACGTAAATGCATGAATTTTCTTCGCCAGTTGAGGTAACGCTACGCAGATTAGAAAGTTTTCTGTTTTATTTTAATTCAAAAGTACTTCAGAATGAATCTGAAAGATCAATTAATTAACAATGTTTAATTTTATATGCATCAAACATTAAGAAAATAAACAGAATCGTTTGGAATAATCCTGCGAAAATATGTTAAGCCTATCCTTGTTATTGTGGGAAAAAAACTGAAGCCTTACTCATTTGGCAGCGGGAAAATAAAAATATTTTTTGGCGGGAAAGTTACTTTTTAATTAATAATTAAAATTCTAATTAAAAAAAGAGCCCAGGTGCACATTCCTGACCTACAAGGTATGCATGTGCCAAATTTGGTAGCTGTAGGTCGAACGATGTGGCCTGAAGAGCGACAACACACACACACACATACACACATTGATCTTTATATAAGTATAGATTACAAGATGCACATCCCCTTTGAATCTATTTGGTCATATTTGGATAATTGGCGTTTACTCTTTAGTATATTTGAATATGCAAAATGGTGCGGAAATTATATATACCTTAAAGAAATATGATTATAAAATTGATTTTTTAAATGAATTTATAATCATATGAATAAATATTTTAGTTCAGTTTTTACAAATGCAATTTCAACAGTATTATATGCTTGCAATGTTTTCATATTCTTGCAAAATGAGTGATACTAATCCAATTTTCGAAGATGTTGCATACTTTGCAACGAGAAAAAGAAAGCGGCATGTTTTGCTATTTATTCATAATCTACCCCCTCCCACCCCCAACATGCTCACCTGAAAATGTAGAGCGTTCTATGGCTATCAGTTTACACCCATTTAGATATATTGCAGTTAAATGCCAGATACCATGGATAATTATATATGTCATGTGTTTGTAACATTAAGAGAATTAACTTTCTTAATCGTTTGTCATTAAGTAATTGAAATGATCGCCGAATCATAAAAATAATAAGAAACTTAGTGGAGCATTTCTCACATCATTGCTCTTAGAAGTCAGGAATTACAGTATCATTACATTGATTGCAAGTTATTTCAGGATCGAAACAAAAAAGAAGGAATGCTCCTTTTAGAATAGACAATTAATTATTTGGAAATTAGGGAAAATTATCGCTTGGAATGATACATGGCTAGTTATTATTTCACGAAGCATGATCCCTATGAGTTTTTTTTCAATAGCATGAAGTGTAGTGAAGGTTAGTCTTCTATAGTCAAACTAACAATTTATTTTCTAAATCGACCTCAATCAACAACTAAGTGTTTCTAAGCTAGTTAATAATTAAATCACTTACTTTGTTTTGTTTGCACTTACATGCTAATACGCAATTTATTTTCGGCATTTTTCTAAATAAACGTTTCATATTCTGTCTTTTATTTAGATAATTTTTTTATTTTATAATAAAACACGAGCAATTTTCTAAATATTATTTTATTCATTTTAAGTTCCTTATGTTTCATCTGAATATTTGCATGACTTTTGATTCAGTCTTTAATTATTACCCTTTACACACGGATGGTCGCTCTTACTCATTTTTCAAGACGGTGCATTATTTTGACGTTTTATGCAGTTACTTATTGAATTTTGATGGTTAAAATACCTGCAAAGGGAATTTATATATACACTGGTGTGCAAAACGTAAGCAATAATGAAAATTTTAAGCAGATAGCCATGAAATTGCAGAAAAGGAGTTCTTGGGATCAGTACAATGAACAGGTAATTCAAGAGAAAGGTCTTGCGTATGCAAATATCAGGAACAAAACGTCACAGGCGACGTGAGCGTACACAAAACACGTGCGGTAGGCGCGCGCAACTCAACACTATAATAAAAGGAAGGACGGAGATGCAATTAAAGACATTCGCTGCAAGTGCACGTGAGTTAATTCGTGAAATATGGCTAGCAGAAATCACTTGGACGATTACACACGTGGAAGAATGATCGGAAAGCTGGAGGAGGGGCGTAGTGTGACCAGTGTAGGTGATGAGTTCGGAATAAACAAAAGTGTCGTTTCGTGAGCTTGGAAAGCCTTCCACACCACAGGTATAGCTGTGAGAAAGGTTGGTGGTGGCCGCCCCAGGAAAACAACTGCAGTGGATGACCGACATATCGCCCTGCCGGCGAAAAGAATCCTAAACCAGTCAGCAAGCGCCATTGCTCAGCAACTGTCGTGTTTTATTGTGTCCAGACGCCTTCACAAAGGTGGCCTATTCGCCCGCCGTCCTGAACGCTGAATCCCTTTGACAGTTTCCCACCAGCGGCACCATTTAGAGTGGTGCAGGGAGCACAAAAACTGGACACCTCATCAATGGAGTCGTGTCCTCTTTACAGATGAGAGTCGTTTTAGTGCCACAAGCGATTCCCAACGTCAGTTGATTTGGAGAGAGGTCGGGACACGGTTTCATCCCAGTAACATCACGGAAAGAGACCGTTTCGGTGGTCCTGGAGTTGTCGTCTGGGGAAGCATTATGATGAACGGGAGACTGAGCTCCACGTTTTCGACAGAGGTTCTGTAACTGGAGATCGCTATTGTCAGGAGGTGATCCTTCCCCATGTGCGTCTGTTCCGAGGTGCCATTGGATCAGACTTCTTTTTTATGGATGACAATGCACGGCCACACAGGACTCATGCTGTTGAGGATCTCCTGGAAAGTGAAGATATCACTCGAATGGATTGGCCGGCGTGCTCCCCTGATTTAAATCCGATAGAACATGTGTGGGATGCTTTGGGGAGACG